>JAZHYW010001743.1:0-46902 GCA_037355805.1 Ixodes ricinus | reverse complement strand
TGATCGGAGAATGGGGCGTCATGCCCCGTCCACGACCAGACCCTGCCAAAGGGGCGGAGGAGGTGCCAGGCGGGGTGTCACCCGAGATCACCCGTTCCTGCCCCTTAGGCGCTGCAGGAGCGGCACGAGAGCCATGCCGCTCCTTCGAAGATGCTCTCTCCAGGGAGTGTGGGCGAGGTGTCGACCCTTCTCCCTGGAAGGAGATCGCAGAGGAGGGACGGTTGCGGCAGCCACCGGCCCATCCTGGGTTTGGGAAACAGCCTAGAAGATACAGGCTGTTGCCCTGTTGGAGCGCGAGGGTTCGCACTGTGGCTGGCGAGGGAGAAAACGAAGGAGTTGGAGCGGCAGGTTCGACTCGCAGAACTCCGGGCGGAGGAGCGGAGAGCAAGAGCTCGGCTCCTGAAGAAGCACCGTGAAGAGTCGCAGATTAATGCAGCGGAGGGCGCGGAGCCCGAGGCTCATTGCGTGAGGGAAACAGAACGAGACGCACGGGGTGATCCGGAGACTGCCGTGAGGTACGAGGCCGATCATGTCGTTCAGGGACAGGAGACTGCCATGGGGCCCAACGCCGATCGCGCTTTTCAAGAAGTAGGATTTGAGGCCGATCGAGCCGTACCGGGACCGGAGACTACCTTGGGGTCCGGGGCCGATCGTGTCGCTCAGGAACCGGAGACTCCTGTGGGGTCCAACGCCGATCGCGCGCTCCAGGAGTCGGACTCTGTTGTAGGGTTCGTTGCCGATCGTACTGTACTGGGACCGGAGAGTGCCGTGCGGTCCAACGCCGATCGCGCTCTCCAGGAATCGGACGCTGTAGTAGGGTTCGAGGCCGATCATGCCGTCCTGGGACCGGAGACTGCCATGGGGTCCAAGGCCGACCGCGCTGTCCAGGAACTGGACACTGCCGTGGGGTCTGGGGCCGATCGTGCCGTACATGGACCGGAGACCGCCGCGGGGTCTGAGGCCAATCGGGCCGCTCACGAACGAGGGTCTTCCTGCATCCGGGCAGCTGGAAGGGAGGAGCTCCCGCAGAACCAGGGGTCGGTCCCGGCGCTGGGGAGACTGGTAGATGCTGAGGTCGCGAAGGCGGCTGCTGCAGTTGTTCCCATTGGACTTCGGTGTCCCCACGACGGGCCTTGTGACGAGAGTGTGACACAGTGGGTGCCACCAAGTGGGCGGCGCCGGGAAGTACCGGTGCAAGAGCACGAATCGCCGCGGGGCGACTACCTTGGAGCTGGGAAGGAGAGGGCGCGCCAGGGGCGCAAAGCTGGTTCTTCCTTTAACCAAGTTGACCAAGACGCGAGCGCCAAACCGACTTCCGTGGAGAGACCGAGCCGGGCACGCCTTCGAGGGACTACAGGAAGCTCCGGCGAGCGTCACGGTCCTCGCGACACACGACACAGCTGCCCAAGTATGGGGCGATTGTATGGTGGCGGAGCGCATTGTCTCGCTTATGCACGTGGTGTCAGCGGGTGTGCATGTGGGGAGGCGATCACTACCGTGGCCCTTGCGAGGTACCATTGAACTCGCACTTGTGGTGTAGCATTCGCCGCGCTTTTTGTTAGTTTTTGTTGTCTTTTTGTTTGCGGCGCCCTTGATGTCGTTGGTGCGACCAAGACAGGTCCGCAGAGTTTATATCTAAGTGAGTGATCAAGGTTTCTGTCTCCACGAGCAGTAAGAAGTGTTGTTCCTGTTTTTAATTTTCATTTAGCAGGTCGTACTAGAGGAGCGTGGCTGTGTTTTATTTTTCGCTCTCTATACGGGAACGCTGTCAGCCGTAAGCGGGTCGGAAGGCGATCACTGCCGCGGTTATTTTGTGCGATCGCACGTTCCAGCGTTGTTCAGTGTTCGCCAAGCGCTTTCAGTTATTCCTTGACTGTTGGTTTGCCGTGATTTATTGATGTTTTTTTTTTTCTCTTTTGTTTGCGGAAGCTTTTGCGGCACCAATGGTGTCGCGGTTGCGAGTGATCCAGGTCCTCGAGAGGCCTGCTGAGATACGGAGTATAGTACGAGGTGTTGTCCTTTTTGTTTTCCTAATTTTTATGTAGCATTCGGTGCCAAGGGGGCCTGGCATGGTAATTTCTAGCCATGCGTTTTGTTGTTATATTTTTCACTTCAGTTTAAGCGGGTTGTTTTCGTGTTCTTGTTGGTTTTTCGGCCATCCTGTTTTTGTAACTGCTGGCTAGTCCAGAAGTCCTAGCGCAGTTTTCGGGGGACGTGTAGGGATGGCCGAGGGAGCTTAGCCGAAAGTGCTCGGGGAATTAGCGGCGCGGTCACCCGAAGTGTCCTTCGGAGGCGCCCGATGTCTCGCGTTTTCCTTTTGGCGGCAAGCGGCGGCCGGCTCCCGAAAGTGGAAGCAGATTTCCTTGCGTGGGAAATAAACACAGTCTTCTTTCCCAGGGTGGTCGCCCTTGCCGCCGGGGTTCTTGGGGAAATGACTTTGTGAGGGTCATGTCGGCGACACCGAGGGAGAGAGAGGTCCAGCCTCCCTTCGGAATGTCGGCGTGCCTTTTTGGAGAAGTTGAGTCTGAACGAGCCCGTGCGCGGAGCAAGACGTTATTCTCCCGCGGTCCCGAGGGCTCCGCGTACTCTGTCTCGCGAGACAGAGACCTTGCCGTGCGCGGCAAGGGATTTGGCGCCGAGGCGCCATCGTTGGCGTTGGGTTGCCGCGAGCGGCATCAGCAGCGCGACGTTTTCTTGTTTGTGTTGTAAAAAGTTGTTCATAACCATTGTAAATATATATTTATTTACTCAACTACCGAGTCGTGAGAGTCACTGAAGCCACCGGAAAGAAGCCACCCTCCAGCCAGCGCAGCACCTCCACGATCGACGAGAATCCTTACTCCAAGCATCACACAGAATGCTGGGAACGTAGGTACACGCGCTCGCATCCCCTATACAAAGTAATCGAAGTGAATGACCAAAATAAAGCGTTTTTGGAACGCGCGTGCGAAGTGCCGTTTGTTTAAGATTCTTGCTTTTGAACAGTTCTAGCTGCAGACGCCAGCACGCCCAGCGCCTGTACCTACGTTACCGGCATTCTCTTTGATGATTGGGTTATTCGGCAAAAGGTCCATTGAAACACACTGCCCTCTGATATTTTTATATCCCCTGACTTTAATAAAGCACTCGACGATCACCCCTTTTAATGCATGCCATTATGTTTTCTGTCAGATTTTTATATTCGGGCGTTGAGTGTTTATTCCGACACTCATTGCTATTCATAACATAACTAACTATGCTGTTAGTTATGTAAAACGACAATTAAAATTTTGGAATGTGCCTGTCTTTTTTTCATTATTTGCATATTTTAGATTTGTACTCCACACATGCAAGGGCCTAATCAATGCCTTCAGTATGTAATAAATAAATAAATAAATAAAATAAAATATCAACTAGTAAGGAAGTAAAGATGCTCTTTCTTCGAGATTGCGCCGGGGCCCGACGACGGAGGCAGCTGATGGTCGCTGACGGAAAAATAAAACAGCCAGGACTCCGCGGATAAGGGAAAAGGAGAGACGTCTGTTTACAAGCGAAGCTATTTTCCGAATCCTTGGAAAAAGTCACCCCACGTGCTCCCCTTCTCGTCTTCTTCCTTTTTCAAATGTCCCCTGCGCCAGCCCGCACGAGCGCCGCCAGTTCACCCACCAGGGGGCACACGTGCAAACGCAAACACGCACAGAAAAGAAAACGAAACTCGGTCCTGTTCCCGCGTCCATTCACGGAGATAGCGGGGCCGATTCTCACAAAGGCTGATGCTTATTTTCAAACTAAATTGACCGGCATCTTGTCAAGAACAAACCTCCACAGCCATGCTATACCAGTGTATCCTCTAAAAGAAAAATGTTCACTTGGATACGCGCTATTTTAGGCCAGATTCGATCTGAGAACAAAGGTGCGCTTAAATTAGGTAGTGAACTATTTTGATCACTCCTTTCTGCATTATTCTTCGCCTGCATCACGGTGCCGAGTGTGAAAACGTTGGTTATAGGAAAACAAGCATGTTGATTGCTGCTCAATGTATCTATAAAAGGTGTGTCACTGGCCCAGAGTGACTACATATGCATGCGTTTGTCATGAATATTTCAACTGCTTTTAGCTCAGTTGCGTTGCCATCATATACTGGGTGCGGTCGTAAGGACTAACACATTTGGCACGCCTTGCAAAATTCGAAGTAAAAACATACATCTTGAAATTGGGTACGGGATCGTAGTTTCGCAAAAAGTTTATTACTTATTTTTTTCAGCATTAAAGTCAAAGGTAGTAAAGTTTTAAAATAGAGCAAACACGGCGGTCATACTTTTCCTATGCCCTACTGCCGGATGTTGGTCGTCTGCACACTGGTTTGTGGGCTTGCAGCCAGGTGGTCACAGTTACTATATTTCGTTAAAAGTACTAATTATCGCGATTATCTTGCTCATCGCCATCCTCTGTTGCTATTTTAAGAGTTTTTGCGTGCAACAAGCCACCCGGGAGTGAGCTCATAAACAAATGTGCAGTTCAGAATGTGTCTTTTTTTTTTCATTATTTGCATTTTTTAGATTTGTATTCCACACATGAAGGGCCTAATCAAGGCCTTCAGTATGTAATAAATAAATAAATAAATAAATAAATAAATAAATAAAATAAAATATCAACTAGCAAGGCTGATGCTTATTTTCAAATTAAACTGACCGGCATTTTGTCAAGAACAAACCTCCACAGGCATGCTATGCCAGTGTATCCTGTAAAAGAAGAATGTTCACTCGGATACGCGCTATTTTAGGCCAGATTCGATCTGAGAACAAAGGTGCGCTTAAATTAGGTGGTGAACTATTTTGATCACTCCTTTCTGCATCATTCTTCGCCTGCACCACGGCACTGAGTGTGAAAAATGTTGGTTAGGAAAACAAGCATGTTGATTGCTGCTCAGTTTATCTATAAAAGGTGTTTCACTGGCCCAGAGTGACTACAAATGCATGCTTTTGTCATTAATTTTTCAACTGCTTTTAGCTCAGTTGCGTTGTCATCATATACTGGGTAAGGTCGTAAGGACTAACACATTTGGCACGCTTTGCAAATTTTGAATTAAAAACGTACATCTTGAAATTGGGCACGGGAACGTAATTTCGTAAAAAATTGTATTACTTTTTTTTTCTTCAGAGCTAAAGTCAAAGGTAGTAAAGTATTAAAACGGAGCAAACACGGCGGTCATACATTTCCTATGCCCTACTGCCGGATGTTGGTCATCTGCACATTGGTTTGTCACCTTGCTCCCAGGTGGTCACGGTTCATATATTTCGTTAAAAGTACTAATTATCGCGAATATCTTGCTCATCGCCAGCCTCTGTTGTTGTTTTAAGAGTTTTTGCGTGCAGCGAGCTACCCGGGAGCGAGCTCATAAACCAGTGTGCAGACGACAAACAGGCTGGTATAGGACATGAAAAATGCACGACCTCCGATTTTGCTCTATTTTTAATACTTCACTACCTCAATATTAAGCGCTAAAAAAAAAATGACGTAAAATTTTTGTGAAGCTACGTTCGCGTGCCCAATTTCAGGCATGTACTTTTGAAATTCGAATTTCGAAAGGTGTGTTAAATATGTTTGTCCTTACGGCCGCACCCTGTTTATTGTAAAACGTGTTTCGTAAACTATATTTGATGATATATATGACGACGAGATACCCATATCATTAGTTTATGTACTCCAATTCCTCAGTTCAAGAGCACAACTACGGTTCACCTTTTAATACTGCGATGCAAAGTTGTATCAATCACGGGTATTTTAGGTGACCTACCAAACTTCGAGACAAATATATGTGACTGAGGTAAACAAATGGATCTTCAGTGGTATGAACACGATGTTTGCGTGTTAACGATTTTCTTTTACTTTTGCGTCAAAATTAAATAAAGCAACTTCTTATTTTTGGTGCCTGAAAATAAAAGTAAATTGCACATACGAGAAGGAAAAAAAAAATAGTTACTCGTTTCACGGCGGAAATAGTGCTTATTGCCAACGTAACGCGGAAAATATATTCTCAATTTAGCTGTTCACACCGGTTTGTATTTTTGTTCCCCGGAGCTGCACCGGAACTGGACCGAAAGTCGTGAGCCCGAACCCGAACCGAACCGATAAAATTTTTGGTTCGACACTCTGGTTCTGACAGTTGCGTTTGCGCGTCCGACCGCGTAGTGACCGCAGGTCGTTGATATGGCCACCGAGATCCGCGCAACGCTTCGCAGTGGAACGCAAGGAGCCGTCTGGTGCAGTTGAAAACGCATATGCCTGAACCAGCCTCATGGTAAAACGGAGGGAAAGGTCGCTCGAAGAGGCTCCAAGTTCTCATCGTGTCGACGACAAACTCAAAAACGTCCGGAGCAAAAAAAAAAAGAAAAAAAAACGCAAAGAAAGAGAGAGAGAAAAAAAAACCGGCTCACCCCCTTTCAAAAAAAAAAAATACTTTTTTTTTTTTAGGAGAGGGCAGTTTTACGCGCGCGCATTGAGGCTATCGAGCTTTTCGCGAGCGTTTACTCTGGTGGTGCCGCCTGTGGAGAGCGTCGCATACTTTTTCGCCTATCCCCGAAGTACAGTTCGTCTTCCTGCCACCATAGGTCGGGCTGATAGTTTCTCTTCACCGTGTGCACGTGGTGTGCATCTCGAGAAACTCTGGGCTGCAGCAGCGTCCACATTGTTTACGAGTGCGCCAGCGATCGACAAGTGTGATACGGTTTCGACACGTGAGTTCCTATTAAAATTGATATTTTAGAAAGTTCTAGTGTAGGTATGTCTGTGAAATTTTATATTGTGGTCAATAAACACTTCTAATAGACATGCGAAACGTTTTGGAAGCCGATGCATGACGGGTTTCTGTGTATCGGCAAAACGATGCACGGACCTGTCGTGCGTAAAAGAACATAATTTGAAATCTGTGCGAGTATTTACGTTTCGGCCATGCAGTGAGTTTATAAACGCCTCTTGAGACTTTCTATTTGGGCGCACTGATGGAAGTGTTAAATTTGAACAACCTTTATCAGCTGTAGAATCGATGCTTGAATCTAAGCACGTCGTGTTGGAGAACACAGTAGTTGGACTTTGTCCAGTACTAGAGCCTTAGGGCTGTGGAAAGGACTGTTCATATGCTGACTGCATATATGAAACGCTTTTGCGGGGCAATCTTAATCAAAAGAATTGTGGAACCTTTTCAGTGGTGCTGTCTATACTTTTGTTAAATGGACTAATCTGACAGTTTTGCGGGGTAACCTAATCAAAAGGATCGTAGAACCTTTTCCGTGATGCTACTTTTACTTTAAATTTGTTAAGTTGACTAATCTGACAGAGTTCCCGATTGTAGATCACTAGGCCGGCCTTAGCAAACAGTTCAAAACGTGATCAACATACGGTTGGTAAATACTCGTGGTTCTGTTTTCTTGTTTTCATGTCTTGCAGCCTACCAAAGAACATTTCAAGAAAGATCTAGCTGGCTCTGCTGGCACAAGATATATCTATCTGCTGGCACAAGATCTATCCACACAGAGGACCGTTTAGATTAAGATTTTAGGTGGTGTAATTCGGTACATCTGTATCCCCAAGCACCTACTTTGGAGTAATGTTTTTACATTACGTTTTCAAGCCTTTTTCAGCAACAACGTTTAGACCTTATTCTTTGTGCACAGGTTATTAGGACCTGCTTATACAAGTTTACTAATGTAAATGGTTGACCCATACACACATTCTGATGCAACTGTTTGCATGGGTTTACACAAACGGACACCTTTGTGAACAGGTTCCACATCTACGCAAATCCTGCAGTGCACAAACATCATATGGGTAGGGCATTGTTTACAAAAAAAGCTTCAGCCGGGTTAGCATGGGCTTGCGACTGCGGCGAGCCAGAACATGCTCATGTGAAATGCCTTTTTTATTGGAAGATTTATATAGATATTTCAACCATAATGCAAAAAATCTCTAATATAGAGGTTTTTTTTTGTCTCTTTAGCAAAAGCACTCTGTGAAAGTGCCATAGATTCGCACATATTTTGAGAAGTTGAATGCTGAACGAGCTATCGCGCAACTGATGCAGCTTCTGGAGCTGTATAATCACAATCACTAACAGCACAGTTTTTTTTTTTTTTGCATTCCGAAGTGTGATTTAGTTATGGTTGACAAATAAGATAAAAAATTTATTACGAAGAGAATAAAATAAAATTGGGGTGGCTTACCTAAAACGTGTGGCAGCGACATTTTCCATTCAAACGATTTCTATTGGTTTTATTATAAAGCAAAGTATCTGATTTCTGCCCTTAATATGTCACAAATAAAAATTGCGCTCCCGCAAATGCAGTTATATCCTCAATCCAGCTTCTCTCTTTCGTAGGACATGCTGTCAAGCAGTTGCAGGCTGAACGTCAATTGAATGGATGACAGTATCATGAAAACATCCGAATAATCAATTGGGTAGCGACTTTAAAACAACTTCTGCGCTTTGATAGAAACTGCTCATTCAAAGGTTTTGACTAGTTCTAGCAATGAGTGAACATACCTTGAATAAACTCACTTTCACAATCTTTCGAAAAATGTTCCTGGCTTCACTACAATATTTTTGTAAACTAATAATTTTAATCTGAAAAAATACCTGCGGGTGGTTAATGTTCCCTTGCAAGCAAGCAGAGAGTGGTTTGTTTATGCACGAAAGTACCCTACTGCCTTGGCTTTTATTTTCTTCCTTTCTTTGTTGGAACCGCTGTTTCCTAAATGCCCATAAAGTTGTAATTCTAAAACGTCTTGTAAAATATATGCTTTCAGAAATACAGAACCATGCATAGTTCAGACGTCTCTAGATAAAAGTGATTTGTTAAGTTTGTCCTCAAGCAATTGGGGCCATATATGAACTGGCATTTATGTATGTTTTTTTGCACATCTGTTGGAACTCTGATGTGGACATCTTTAGGACATCCAGTACGTCTCCGATTTGGATGCACAGAAATGGATGTCCTGTGTACACCTATGAATGGAAGTTCTGCAAATATCTGCTGAAAGTCTGATGTGGATATCCCTAGGACGTCCAGTACATCTATGATTTGGATGTACAGAAATGGATGTCCTGTGGACCTCCACGGATGGAAGTTCTGCGGATATCCGTTGAAAGTCTGATGTGGACGTCCTCAGGACATCCGGTACATCTCTGATCTGGATGTACAGAAATGGATGTCCTGTGGACCTCCACGGATGGAAAATCTGC
The DNA here is from genome assembly GCA_037355805.1 of Ixodes ricinus. Classification (NCBI taxonomy): domain Eukaryota; kingdom Metazoa; phylum Arthropoda; class Arachnida; order Ixodida; family Ixodidae; genus Ixodes; species Ixodes ricinus. The sequence goes on along the minus strand of JAZHYW010001743.1, from coordinate 37,685 downwards.
GGATATCCGTTGAAAGTCTGATGTGGACATCCCTAGGACATCCAGTACATCTCCGATTTGGATGTACAGAAATGGATGTCCTGCGTACGTCTATAAATGGAAGTTCGGCGGACATCCGTTGAAAATCTGATTTGGACATCCCTAGGACATCCAGCACATCTCCGATTTGGATATACAGAAACGGATGTCCGGTGTACGTTCTACAGACGTCCGCTTCAGGCACAGGACATTCGCACCTTCCACGGACGTCCGACGGATATCCGTGGTTTGTTGGAGTTCCTATGTGTTCACATTTTGGCCGAATAGTTCGCGAGACAAGATAACCGTCGTGGTCTCTTAAGTAATTAACAAAAACCTGTTAATTATATTTTAATTACTGGTTTTTCGGTTCATGTCATAAATGCAGTATCGATGTTGACCGCTGTGGAAAGCTAAATGTAGTAGTAGTAGATTAGGGTTTTGTGGCGCAAAAGCAACTAAGGCTATGATGCGCCAAGAAATGATACTATTGCAGAAGAGGATTTTGAAGAAGAAAGAGCTTTAGTAGCTGGTAATTTGAAAAATGTATACAATAAGACTAGGACCTCATATTATAAATAATGCTACAATTTATGTAAAAGATCAATACTTTTAAAAAAATTAAAAACCTGGGTGGTTGGGAGTAGTGGCTCATTTCCAAGCAACACACATAGGTGTAAAGGGACATGCTCTTTGTAGAGCTGGGAGAAGTAATGGCGGCGTTTATCATCATACGCAGGGCATTCGAGAACGATATGCAAGACACTCAATGGTTCCTGGCAATGTTCACATTCAGGAGAATCCTCCCCACGTAAAAGGTGTCCATGCGTCAGCCGCGTGTGCCCAATGTGTAGACGACAGAGGACTACCTCATAAAACCTGTCTCTGTGCCTAGCACTCTCCCATTCACTAAGAAAGGGCTTAGTCATGTGCAGTTTGTTTGACACTTGTAGGCTCCATTCTGTTTGCCACTGAGCTTTAACATGATGCTTGACTAGGGCACAGTAATCGCTGAATGGGATACCACTAATGTCCACAGTACGGGTGCCACAAGTGCCCGCAGCACGATCTACCTCTTCATTCCCTGGGATTCTGACATGGCTCGGCACCCAGCAGAATAGAACATTACATCCCTTCCTGGTCGCTGCTACTATTTTGTTTTGTAATAAAACAAGGAGGGCGTTCTTTGGGGTTTCAAGTGACATCAGAGCCCGTAACGCACTCAGCGAATCTGTATATATAACTGACCGGGAGTTATGTGTTTGGATGATGTGATCTATTGCAAGCAGAAGGCCGTGCAGTTCAGCAGTGAAAACAGTCGCGAACAAATTTAGCCTGCGAACACTTCTTACTGATGGGCCGATCATGGCGCAGCCAACAAACGATTCCGTCTTTGTGCCGTCTATGTAATAGTGTGAATGAGAATCGGAGCTCAACAAGGGGGTAGGTAATGTGCCATAGCAAGAAAGGCTCGGCTGACACAATTACTCTACCAGTGCTGCCCGGGCACCATACCCTAGTGTGGTTGCAGGGACAGAACCTGTTTCCACTCAAGGTTGGCCCTTGCCGCCTAAGGAGGTGAAAAAGGAAGGAAGAGAGTGTAGAAGAAAAGAGAAAGAGGTGGGAGGAAAAGTGAAAGAAGGAAGAAGAGGGTAGAAGAGACGACTGACTGAATCATCCTGGTCGGGCCAAGCCAGGACACCCGTCTACGAGAAGCAGGGGCCGAAGCGGTGTATTGCCTCGCCCGGGGGCCCCGAAGGGTCCAAACAAACCCCGGGCTCAGCTCAACCACCAGGGTCCCCTTTTCCCCGGACACGGGCACGCCACGCACAGCCAGACGTGGGTGGGCGAACCCACATGGCTCGGGGTTCGTAGTGACGCCAGTCACCAAGCACCTACTGAAGTAGCTGCCCCCTGCGTGCGGGTATGGTGGCCCACGCGGCTGGGGTCCGTGGTGACGCTTCTCACCAAGCACCTAGCACCTAAGGTACAGGTGCCCCCTGCGGAGCTCGGGGTCCGTGGAGACGCCACTCTCCAAACACCTGCTTTCACAGGCGCCCCCTGCGGGGAGTGCGAAAAGGGAAGGAATAGTCTATTTCAGTTCTTGTAATTGCAGAGTGACAAAGAAGTTTGTACCTCATAGCGTAGGTATACTTGCATCCTGGTTGTGTCTGCTCGGTTATGTACAGTACATGGACTACAAACTCAGTCACCTCACGCTCTCTTATATACTTCTTAATAGTGGCAAAACATTCACTACTCACTGAAAAAGATCTAGTGAATGGGACAACTAGTTTCTGAGAATTATAGTCAGTGTGACAGTACACTTCATTCTAAAACTCTTTTTTTTAGTGTATGAAAGCTGGAAGGAATTGCTTCATTTAATCAGAAACTTGGCTTGCAGGTTTCTCCATGAACAATGCACTAAAAGCTGGCAGTCGAAAGCTGCAATTTGATATTTTCAGTATTAATGTATAAACATTCTCTTGCCATTTTTCTGGTTTCAGGCAATCCCAGCTTCTTGTTTTTCAACAGAAAGAACTCGCTGAACAGTCCGCACGAATGGACCCAGAGAGGTACCATCTCCCGCCAATGCACTTGCAAGTCACAACTGTTTTGAAGGATGTTACCGGATTGGGAGATGTATCCGAAGGTCTCAAACATCCGATAGTAGATCACATCTACCACGATCTGTGCACGTACACCATGTGAGTAGGCATGTGTTTTTGCATTGTTTTTAAGAACTTGTCACATATTTTACACATACATAGCCTTGTCCTGGACCCTCCTCTTTAAGTTTGGTATGTGCACTTTGGGATGAATTGGCTCGTTTATAGTTGTTTTAAAAAACTGCAGATTTCTCAAGTCTTGATATTTATAGATGTTCACATAGGAGCTAACGTCCAAGTCAGGAGACCACAAGCTCAAGAAGAGGCAGCCCCTGCACCACTGAGCATTTCAAGTGCAAGGACCAGCATGCTGGGGTAATTTGTTTAACTTTCCTCATGAAATTTTTTAAGGTTCAGAGTAACTTCAGTATGCTTTTATTTTTATGATAGCCGACCCAGTGACCAGGTGCCCAGGAATCTACCTCCAATCAGCGATGTCTCCGCTCAGGCCTTGGTGAGAAATTGCTGTTTATGAAACTGCAGGTTCATCTCTGATGCATCTTGAACAGATTATTGACGATTTATTGTGTAAAGATGTTTGCTGGAGAGCACCTTACTTGACCCTATGCTCTATTTGACATATTTTTTTCGGTACTGATGAAGGTGTGGGTGGGAACAGAGTAGAACAGCAAAATGCTTCTATTGGCATCTAGAAAGTGCTTTTGAAAACCATGTCCTTATGCCTCTGGTTTTGCCAGTACTGAAAACAACTTCAAGTGGAATATAGTTTGAAGTGGTTTTATTGTGTACTTTTTTATGGCAGGTACCTTGCACGGAGGGAGAGGAGCCCTTTCCTGACCACCTGCCTGAGCACCTTCCTGAGCTCCTTCCTGAGCGTCTTCCAGAGCCCCGTCGTGAGGACGTCGGCAACGATTTTGAAGGCAGATCATCTACTCCACTAGTCCAGCAACACAAAGGACAGGTCGGTATCTAAGCGTGGGAATCGAAATTGAAAACAAAAACTAAAAAACAAAGCACAGAATCGCAGTGTAAGGTGGCCAGCCCCATCACCATAGACATGACGTTTTTGTGGTCGCCTATGTAATAGCGAGTTTGTTTGACACATCGACACACAATGGCAACTGTCTACTTTTGTCCTATAATGCATCGCATTCTTTAAGTTTTACCCTGAGACCTGGTTCACTTGCTGAGTGCACCACGATGCTTTTGCTAGCTCTGCTGTGGTAAGTGTACCAACTATGAACCAAAGCAAATTTGCTGTAAGGCTACATGGCCGGCCGAAATGCAACAGTGGAGTGCCAGTTGTTTCTATTTACGACGAACAATGTGGTGAACAACCATTCTATTAGAGATTTTTTACATCATTTTGACAGCACTTATAAAACGTGCACAGACGCCGATTTTTTATATATGAATATTCTTCTTTGTGGCCTTATACCCAAAACAAGTTATTGAGCATTCCTGCTAACGACGCACTGCATGGCTGATCTAAGCACTGTGCTTCTCACCATATGATAGACCGCAATGTAGGTAAATAGTATGAGCTCGTAGCTCAAGAATGCAGCTAAATTGCACAAGCTGCCATTATGCTTTTATCCTTAGCTACGGCCTATTGTAAGGTGAAACGGATTCTGTCGTCATAGCAATGACGCTGTTCATAAAATTGATGCAATTCAGTTAGCTTCTTAAAGGGGCCCTGCAATCATATTTAAGCGTCTACCTTTTTTGCGGTTTCCACGTCCCTTGGGGTTCAGGCAAGCCAGCGGGCACGGAGAGAGTCACTAAATATTAGTGCGTCATATTTTAACCGGACGACGCGGAAACCTCCTCCACCGACGAGAGCGACCCGCGGTACCGAAAGCGCGCAAAATGTGACGTCTTAGGTCCTGGGCTTACTACTGGTCAGAGCCGCTAAAAGCTTTTTTTTTAGTCGAGATACAAAATATAAGTGTCGGGAACCGTTTCAAATATGTATGAAAGTAGTTTTTGTTCAGTATTTTAGATCAGAAAAGAAACAAATGCAGTTTATAAAGTACGGAAACAAGAAATGACGTGTCGACATACCCGCCACCAAGCAGCGGAAAAAGCGGCGCATATTAGAAAGGGCTAGTGGGATGAGGCGCCGATGAACGGCGAGCGTAGAAAGGTCCCGGAGCGTACAAAGGCCATTTGGCGGTATGGCAGCCCGAAGTGGCTCCCGTCCTGTGCTGGTCTTTACCCCGCGTTTGCTGTCGTTTGTGGCCAATGAAATGTTATGCCGAAATAGTCTTTAATCGCGCAGCAAATGCAATGCGAGTCGCCCTGGCCGCCCGCTTCATACAGCCTATCCAACACACGGTTTAGTGGCGCCCTCTCGAGTCGTCGACACGAAGTGCGGCAGCCGTGAGCGCTCGATGAGCTCACTATACCTCCTCTAGTTCACGGCCACTCAAGCCAGGCCTATACGACGTCATGAAGGAGGTTATTTTTTGCTTGTTTTTGTAATTCTAATTTTCCTATAACTTTTAAAATAAAGCGAATTTTGCGAAAAGAAAAGTTTCATTAAGTTACTACGTTCAGTGCACTTAGGTTCGGTGCAAATTAAAAATCAGTCAAAACGCTGTTGCAGGACCCCTTTAAGCTATTGATCTCTTGAAAGAGCTCTTCAACTTCGCTGGTAGAGAAAGTAGACCCAAGTAGCACTGCTAGTGGTGCTAGATTACCCGACATTATCACCTCAACTTGTGCTGTTCATCACTCGACTTTGATGTGCAATGCATGCTGGGATGGCAATCTGGTGCAAGCAGCTGCAGTACTCCTCATGTGCTGGCCCCAAAATGGACTCGGCAAGTGCAGCCACTCAAGGAGTGCCGGTTTAAACGAAAGTTGTTCAGTGGAGTCGAACAAACTCGCTACAATATCCGCTTCACCAGCACGTCAAACTTGCTCTATTCGGATTCTTGTTTTAAACCTTAAGCTGCAGTTTTATAATGTAAAAGAAAGAATTTCACTTGGAGGTTCCTTTGAACAATGATTGCATTAACAAAAAAAGGAAAATGTGCACACAAAAAAATTGCAGAGTGTGTATGTTCATACAGCCTAGAACTTAGCCTGCCTCAATGGGAGACTTGTCTCCCAACTGTAGATGAGAAATTTAGCCAGTGCAGTACAACCACTAGCCTGGGGTCTTTAACGCATACCACGCAGTAGTGATACACAACCCCACGCCAGTACGATGCTCATCCAGATCGAAACGGGCAGGGGTGCGACTGAACCCATAATCCCTGGGTTCTGCAGCGCGAGTTTTCGCTCCACGTGCTCCGAGCTGGTGTGCGCTAGCCCACTTGGCCACCGATCCCCCGGAAAATGTGCAACATCGCAAAGTTTGAGTGTTTCATGAAACGTTGTATGAACAATGTGTTGTTTAATCCTAATCTGCGAAGTAGAATCTGGTATTTTCCCCATTATACTGGTGCATTAAAATCGGGGATGTGGCAGGATCATACATATATGGTAAATAAAACCCCTTGCAGTTCTCAATTATGTTTAATGGCCAGCGATATATTCAGGTGTCGGAGGAAAATATTTTATCTACAGTCGAATCTCATGAATTTAAACTAAAGGGGGCCGAAAATTTGTTTGAATAAAGCAATGTTTGAATTACCAGGAGTTACCTCTCATAGAGATGCATAGGATGGGATCTGAATGTTAGTTTGAATTAATGATATTCGACTGTAGTAGTATTAAAAAAGGTAACCTTTTTCATTCTTACACGTGTCATTAGCATGTGAACACCTTATGATGAGGTGATCATTTCTTCGCACCTTTATTTAAAGGACTGTCGCGGCTTGAATTGACCTGTTGTCTGCTTCTTAAAAGTCACGATGCATATCTCGCAGGCTATGTTCAACAATATTCTGTTTCCAGGTTCATGTGGGGTGCAACCTTTTCATACCCTGTGGCAAGTTCAACTTTGTATTCGATGCTACGTGTGATTCCAAGTGCGTCAAGGATGCATCCAGGACAATGTGGACAACGCCTGAACTACGGGAATGAAGCGTGAGCGGCAGGCCCTGCAACAGGTTCCGGAAATCGGGTGCTCAAGGGAAAATACCCATGACACCCGAAAAGAAGATTGCTGTTCGCAGTAAGATAATTACTTTCTAAGATGCTTGCAGTGACTGTCAGCATAGAAATTATGTGCTGTCTAGTGGTTTTGTGCTTTCTACTGGTTCTGTCGTAAAAAGAGTGCAGGGAAATTGGGAAAATTAGCATTGCTCCTCAGGTGCATTGCTGATTTCCCTAATCATGTGCTGAATTAAGATGCTTGCATTTGCAGTGAGGTCTATAAACTGTGTAATACATAGAAATATCTGCACTTGTCAGTTACCTTTTATCGCATGATAATGCCACATTATCATGAAAACTGTGTTAGCTAAACATAAAGCTTGCTTTCTTGAAAAGAAGAGTTTAGCAGCGCTCTACGCTCTTAGAGTTTAAAAGACTTGCAATTACACTAGTGTGTGTGTGTTATTAAGTGTTTAATGGCGCAAAAGCAACATAGGCCATGCTGCGCCAAAGAAACGATTAAAAGAGTCTATAGTAAAAGAAAGGAATTACTATGCAGAAGATTTATAACTGGTTCAGGTAGCCCGTTTTTCTAAGGAAATCTAAAATGCGATGGAAGGGGACTAAAGGTTTATCTCCCAGCAAGAAGGCTGGATGAAATGGTAGAAATCCGGAAAGTGAAGGGAAGCTTGTTCGACGTTCTTGATCAAAGACTTTGCAGTGCCAAAGAATGTGCAATATAGTTAGCAATTCACCACAGTGCTCACAGAGTGGCGTGTCCTCCCCACAGAGAAGATGGCGATGGGTCACACGCGAATGTCCAATTCTCAACCGACACATTAAAACTTCATGGCGACGGTCTCTATGGTACGAACTCTCCCATACCCCCAAACGTGGTTTGACAACATGCAGCTTATTATCTATTTCTTTGTCCCAATCTAGCTGCCAGGCGTTATGAATGGCTCTTTTGAGAACTGGTATAAAATCTTCTTGAGGCAGCCCAATGGGTGTTGTCAGAGCATCCTTGGTAGAGGCTGCTAGCCTATCCGCCTTTTCATTACCTGAAATTCCCACATGGCTTGGTACCCAGCACATCTTGATAATGTATCCCATTTGGGAGGCCAGGTTTAGCTCTACACGTACTTGTTGCACAAGCCGATTCTTAGAATCGCTGAGGGAACAGAGAGAGAGGAGGGCACTCTGGGAGTCCACAAAGAAAATAGCTTTCCTGATATTGTTGCCTAATATATATTCAATACCCATGAGCACAGCATAAAGCTCTGCTGTAAAAATGCTGGCAAAAGAGTCAAGCCGTCGAGCTTTCGCAAACTGTTCTGAATATACAGCCGAACCGACAAAGTGTGGAGTTTTTGCACCATCAGTAAAGAATTGTGCATAGTCCCTATACTTAGCTTGCAAGGTCATAAACTCTTGCTGAAGAACTAGTGGCGCAACAGATCGTTTATTGTATTTCGTCAGCGACCAGTCACAGCTATAGTGCTCCGCCTTCCAAGGAGCAATGCTTCGAACTCTCGTCATCAAGCTACGCTCGGGAAGTTCAAGCTGCAGGGATGCAGACATACTTTGAATACGGAGGCTTAAAGGCCGTGTTATACGTGGCTTGTTTTCAAAAAGACGTAAAAAAGGAGATACCTGCAAACAGCGGAAAGATGGGTGTTCAGGGTCTGATTTGACTTTATAACTATAGCATAGGCTGAGGTACTGTCTTCGCTTTTCTAGTGGCATTTGGTACGTCTCTGCATACAAACTCTGGACTGGCGACGTTCGGAAGGCTCCCGTGGCAAGTCGAAGTCCAAGGTGATGCACGGGATCTAGCATCTTTAAAGATGACAGTCGTGCCGAGCCATATACAACCGCACCATAGTCGAGACGGGAACGAACCAGCGAGTTGTAGAGTCGCAAGAGGCACCTCCTGTCAGAACCCCAGGACATGTGTGCAAGTACCTTGAGAACATTAGCAGATTTAAGACACTTTCTCTTCAGTTCCTTTAGATGAATCTGAAAAGTGAGCTTCTTATCAAAAATTACACCCAAGAACTTGTGTTCATGCCTAACGGGAATGTCAGTGCCATTCATCTGCAAGCTGGGATCTAGCGACAACCCCCGACGTAATGAAAAAGGCACGCACACCGTTTTCTCTGGTGCAAACCTGAACCCATTTTCATCGGCCCACTTACTCATCCTATTTATTGCTATCTGCAATTGGCGCTCACAAATTGACAAGTTGCATGAGGAAAAAGCGATCTGGACATCGTCTACGTACAATGAATAAAAAACTGATGGTGGTATAACTGTAGCTAGACTGTTGATCTTAATTGCGAACAGGGTAACACTCAAGACACCTCCTTGTGGGACGCCGTTTTCCTGTGTAAAAACATCTGAGAGCGTGGATCCCAAGCGGACCTGAAAAAAACGGTCTGTCAAGAAGTCCCTTATGCAACGCAGCATGCGACCACGAACACCGCACCTCTACAGGTCCTGAAGTATTCCGTACCGCCAAGCCGTATCGTATGCCTTCTGTAAATCAAAAAAGACAGATAGGCAATGCTGCCGGTTCACAAAAGCCTCACGCACTAGAGTCTCCAACCGGACAAGGTGATCTAAGGTCGAGCGACCTCTTCTAAAACCACACTGGTTTTTATCGAAAATTTTCTTTTGTTCTAGAATGTATACTAGCCTCTGTTTATAAGCCTTTCATAGGATTTTCCTAGGCAACTAGTCAGTGCTACAGGCCGATAACTTGCTGGTAGGGAAGGGTCTTTGCCAGGCTTCAAGATGGGAATGATGTGTGCTTGCTTCCAGCACCGTGGAAAACAAGAAGCTTCCCATAAATGATTAAAGAAAGACAACAAATGCACCAAGGATTCAGCCGACAGGTGCCTCAGCAGTTCATAATGGATCATATCTGGACCAGGTGCTGACTGCTTCCTTACTGCAAGGGCCATTTCAAGCTCACACATTGTGAACGGCCGGTTGTAACCAGTATCACTTCCAGAGAAATCAATTGCCTGTTTTTCTGCTAAGGACTTGAACTTTTTAAATTTAATAGTGTAGTTTTAAGAACTGGAGACCTCTTGAAAATGATTAGCAAGAACGTCAGCCTGATCCTTTAGTGATGGGGACGATGAAGGAAAAAGGGGAATGCTGAAGGAGTGGTAAGTACCTCGAATTTTCCTAACACGATCCCATACCTCTTTTGCAGGAACAAAACTGTTTAAGGAGGACACATATTTCACCCACGAGGTCCATTTGGCTTGTTTTCGTGTCCAACGAGCTTTTGCTTTACACTGTTTGAATTTCATCTTGTTCTGAACAGTCGGGTACCGCCGAAATCTTCCCCAAGCCTTATCCTGAGCTTTTATGGTGGTTGTACAGTCCTTGTTCCACCAAGGCTTGCATTTCTTGGGAATATTTCCAGAAGTTCGGGGAACTGACACAGAGCAGCATTTATAATTTTTTCAGTGAGGTAAAGAGTTGCTTCCTCAGGAGACATAGCTAAAAAAACAGTGGGATCGACCACTGCCTCCAGAGAAAATAAAGCCCAGTCGGCTTTATCTAACTTCCACCTGGGAACACAAGCTCGAAGAGAAGGAAGTGATACTGAGTTTTCTAAAATGACAGGGAAATGGTCACTACCGAAAGGATTTTCTAAAACCTTCCAAGAAAAACAAGGAAGTAAAGTCGGTGATGATATGGAAAGATCAATGGAAGTAAAAGTATTATGAGGTGCACTAAAAAAAGTCGGTTGTCTTTTGTTTAAAAGGCATAGGCCAGATGACAGTAAAAAACGTTCTATGACACCGCCACGGGAGTCTTGACGAGCACTGCCCCACATGGAGTGGTGTGCATTAAAATCTCCTAAAATTAAAAAAGGCTGAGGGAGTTGGCCCACAAGTCCTTGCAGGTCATGTAAATGCACTGGAAGGTTTGGTGGAAGGTAAAGCGAAACAATTGTAATTAAGCGGTCAAGCAGAACACGAACTGCTACTGCCTCTAAGGGGGTTGCGAGAGGGACAGGAGCACAGGCAATGCCACTCTGCACAACCACAGCTACTCCACCAGAAGAGGTGTTGCAAGAAACACGGTCTTTTCTAAAAACCTGATGTCGCCGTAGTACCTGTGTATGAGTTTCATTAAGATGAGTCTCCTGTAAACAGATGGCAACAGGCTGGAGCTCATCGAGAAAAAAGTTGACATCATCAATATTACGAAAAGACCGCGGCAGTTCCACTGCACGATACCTATATTTTTAACCATTTAAAACACAATAAGTATAACATAAAAATTAGATTAAAAAGCTATCTTCCTTAGGGTTTAAAATCTATTTTCACACGCGGCGCACTTTGTTTTTTATGGAGGTCTTTCTGCCTCCGATTAGAGTCACCGGAGGCAGAAGGGGTGGACTCTGATCTTGAGAGGAGAGCCTCCTCATCAGATCTCGACCCACCCTCGTCCATGGGCTCGTCTGCAGCTGCCGGCAGCTGGCCCTTGGAGGTCGACTGCCTTGGCACCTCCCCAGGCTTCCTCTGGGGAGCAGAGGTGTGGGGAGGTAGCCCCCGGCCCCGAGAGGTCGAAGCAGCTGGTTGAGCAGGAGACGTCATCTCCTGTTCTGGGGTGGATGCTGGCAAAGCAGCATTCACCTTGCGGTTCGGAGGCGGTGCCACTGGCACCGCTCCCGGGGGTTTGGAGGGGGACCGTGACGGGAGACGCAGGTCGTCCAAAGACGTCTGCGTTCCCATCGAAACCACTGGTCGCGCTGGTCCCCTGCGCACGGCCTCGGCATAAGAGCCTTTTGATACAAAGGCAAAACGCTTCTTTGCCTCAACGTAGGTGATGTTTTCAGAAACTTTTAATTTTAGGACTTCTTTCTCGTCTTTCCACATAGGACATGATCGGGAGTATGCCGGGTGATTGCCACTACAGTTTGCACAATGAGGCTCATTATCGCACGCATCTGCGACGTGCTCCTTACTGGAGCACTTTGCACAGGTGTCCCTTCCTCGACAGTTCCGTGACCCATGACCGAACCGCTGGCACTTAAAGCACCGTTGAGGGTTCGGTACATAAGGTCGAACCCGGCACTGAAGGTAACCTGCCTTTACAGTCTGTGGCAGGGTGGTTGAATCGAAAGTCAAAATGATGTGTTTTGTCTTCCGTTCCACACCATCACGGCGGATAGTGATTCGTTGTGCGGCTATAACTCCTTGACTAGAGAGGCCCTCAATTATCTCTGGCTCAGGTGAGTCAAGCAGGTCATCCTCAGAAATGACCCCTTGAACACTGTTCAGTTTGCGGTGAGGACTGACGCTTACTTTGTAGTCTGAGACAAGGTTGAGTTTAAGAAGGGCGTCACTTTGCTGCTTTGTATTGACCTCGACAAGGAGATCATCAGATCCCATCTTCTTTGCACTGTAATTGGCGCCAATAACACCCTCAAGAACTTTGGAGACCAGAAAGGGGGAAAGTTTGGCAAGTGGTTTGTCACCTTCGGAGTGCATTACGAGAAACTTAGGAAATTTCAGCAGTTCAAAAGATTGTTTCATGGTGTTGAGTGCTTCGGTGCGGACCCTTTTGGGGGGCCGATCAAAAGGTTTAAGCTTGGAACCCATATGAATGGGGAGGGTTTTCGGAAACTGTGGTGCACCGCCCACCACCGAGCCCAACAAGGGAATAGGTAACGCTCCATAGCAAGAAAGGCTTGGCTGAAGACGTTACTCTATTAGTGCTGCCCAGTCTCTATAACCAAGTGTGGTTCTAGACAAGGTGTCTGTCGCCACCCAAGGTTAGCCCTTGCCGCCAAAGAAGTTGAAAAAGGAAAGAAGAGAAATGAGAAGAGTGAAAAGGAGGAGAAGACAACGGTGAAAGTAGGGAGGGGATAGTAGAAGTGGCGACTAGACTGAATCATCCTGGCCGGGCCTTACCAGGACTCCCGTCTACGAGAAGCGGGGGCCGAAGTGGTGTATTGCCTCGCCCGGGGGGCCCCGAAGGGTCCAAACCTACCCCGGGTTCGGCTCAACCACCAGGATGCCCTTTTCCCCGGACACGGGAAAGCCACGCACAGCCAGACGTGGGCGGGCGAACCCGCATGGCTCGGGGTCCGTGGAGACGCCACTCTCCAAACACCTGCTTTCACAGGTGCCCCCTGCGGGGCAATTACACTAGATGTTCGTTAATTCAGACTTGACAAAGCCACAGATTTTTGTTTGAATTATCACAAATTCCTTTTTGTGTTTTATATGAACTGCAAGGACAGTTCGTCAGCCTTTTCTCGCAGGATAGGTTCACTTATTGGCAGATTGGAGCTCCGTGCACGCTATAAGGGATACTGAACCGAAATTTTGAGCTCGCAAAACAGGGCTGGAGCGATACACCATTCATACAGTGTTTAACGGATGGCCATATTTTTTTTCAAAGAGATGGGCGACTGAACACGGTTGACGAGACATGTGGCGTCACGATTCTATTCTCATTCCCTGTCCTCCTCGCTTCGTCCTGTCGAGCTGGTGAACTGAAGCGAGGCCGCTTCCCCTCATTCTGAACCGTTTTAATATAACCTTGACGCTACATTCCTCACTTGATTGCTCCCTTCTTTTCCAAAAATATGGCCATTCGTTTGAGATATCGATCTATGAGTGATGTTTTGGAGTTCGTAGCGTCCCGTTCAATGCTTCTGGAGAATTATTTTGCGAAATCCAAGTTTCGGTTGAGTATCCCTTTAAGCCCGAAAAGTGCCTTTTCAAGCTGCGGGTGTGCCGTTACCCTAAGGCTTTTTTGATCCAGTACGAATCGGCTTGCGTTGCTCCAAAGCTTGTCCTTCACTTTGAAAATGGTAGTCAGGATACTCTTAGTTATCCCATATTTCAGTGCCACTTCATCGCTTCCGAATCAACTTCTCTTATCGCAACCAATTTCTCCTTCACGAAGAGAGTTTGGTATTTACTTTGCGGCGATATGATGAAAACTTTGGTACAGCCGATGAGGGAATCTGTGGTGCACCACACTATGTTGCAGGCACGTAGCCAGGATTTTGTTTTGGTGGGGGGGGGGAGAAGGGGGAGAGGAGGCCCCAGCAAAATGGAAGATTTCCGGGGGGGGGGCCTGGGCCCCATAGGCCCCCCTGGCTATGTGCCTGCTACGGTGGCTGCAAAGTAGCAGATACTGCAAAGGCGGGTCACATGCTTTGGGGTCGGCCTTTAGCAGCACGCTGGGAAAAGCAGATGTGGCCAAGTGTCACTTTCGTACCCGAGGTTTTTTTAGGGGCGAAGCTCCTTAGGGGCTAGCCATGTCCATATGTCCGTCCGCCGTAAGCCGGCGTCGGTTGCTCGTGCTTCTGCTCGTGAGATCACGTGATCACGAGCACGTGAGCACATGCTCACGTGCTCGTGTAAGGCAAAAAAAAAAAAAATGATAAAAAATTACGAGCTCGTGAGCTCACATGCTTGTGTAGGGCAAAAAGAAAAAAAAAACAAAGATAAAAAATGATGAAAAAAAAATGTTGAAATCTGTTTGCGCAGCGACAGGTCGAGAGGGGGCTCTGAGATGTGGTAGTAACTCAAGACCTGGGGTTTCTGTCATGGATGAAACGTTGCATGTAGCCGCTCAACGTCTATACAGGAGAGGGCGCTGCGGTCAAATGCGTATATAATCGCGTTAAACTTTGCATGCATTGGCTCAACGTTTATAGGCGAGAGGGCGCTGCAGTCAAATGCTCAAATGCGTATATAACGACTTTCCATACCACACATTCTCTTTCTGACATGGATGAAAACGAACGAAAGGCTCGGCATGCTGCGGCTCAGCGTCTACGCAGACAAGCACCACGAGAGCTTCGCCCCAACCAACATCATTCACCACGTGGAGATGCGGTCAATTTTTTTTTCTTGCGTCAACACATGATTGTGCATTGCCATGTTCTGTCGCCTGAGTAGTCCAGGTAGTTTTGACCACCTTGATAAGTGCAGGTAGGTGATCGGCTTTATTTTCGACTATTTAAGCGAAATAAGAATGCAAATGCTCAGCTAGTGGCGGCAAAGGTAGCCCATACTTCTCGGTACAAACAAGCAAAATATGCATTAACTGAATGGTCTGGTTTGAAGTAAGCTAAAAACATAGGGGAAAAACTAAAAATTTGATTTTGTTTGAATTAATTGGAAGTATGAAATATCCGAGATTTAGTTATCGCTAGTCTACTGTATGCTGATTCCAGGGTCCATTAAACTAAGGAAAAACAAGTAGATTTCGACTAGGTTCTAATAATTTCTGTTTTTGTTTGTTTTCAGACATGTTGGAGTACATACGCGACAATCCAACAGAACAAGAGGTCAAAATAATGCTGGAAAAAGAAATGACACCAGCAGAGAAAGCAGTCGCTGCTGCTAATATTCGGGCCGATCAGCTGAAAAATACAAACAAGTATATCTCTAGCTGGTAAATGACCTGACGAAGAAGTAAGTCGTTTATATGTGTGTGTCAGTATTCCATGCGGAGAGCAAGTCGTGTGCTTCTTGCTCAGGAGTAGCGGTGATGTCAGAATGACATGGAGCTCTTATTGACTGATTAAAAGAGATAGTGGGTAGACCTCAATGCTAGATGCCTTGAGGTCTACACACTACTTCTTTCAATCAGCCAATAAGAGCTCAGCTTTCTGATATCATCGCAACCCCTGCTTAAGAAGCAGACGACTTTCTCTCCGCACATATCTTAAACTTGCTAAAATGAGTGGTGAGCTGCATCTTAGAATAATCCTTTCGGTACAACTATTAAGGTCAGGTGCATTACTCTTAAAGTGTGTATCTACAATTTGCTGCTGGTAAACATTGAATATGTTTTTTCTTTATTATTTGACTTCTGAAGATATTGGCACTTGGCAAAGAGCCGGCTACTCCAGTAATCGATTTTGCTGACACTTTATTTCTTTCATGAGTCACGACCACCTCGAAACAGCCCTCGGTACAAAACAGGATTGTGTTGACTTTCGTCCGAACGGCATGCATCTATTCAAAACTTTCTCTACTGGATGCATGTGCAGTGTACGTTATTAAACTACTTGACAATTACAGATGCTTGAGTAATGAACCATGTATTAGCTTTTATGCAAGCAGCATATTTATGCACTCAGCCTGAAGCGATGCAACGCGGAAAAAGAAGTCGAATTTTGTCCACAATTCATGTGGTCAAAGCTGAGATTTGCAGCAGGTCTTGTGTATGTTTGGTTGGGCTGTGGTGAGTAATATATACAAAACATCATAAGTTGTCAGCAGGAAAACAAATCTAAGCAAAATATTGGCTGGTTGTTTGTCAAAGTGGTTTTGATGAATCCGGCGAGCAGTGTCGACGGAAGCGAAGCGGTCGGTGTTAGGAAGTACTAATGTCTGGGAAATAACCCATGCACCACTCTCATGACTACACTATTATAATTAACTCACGAATTTGCCATCAAATGAAGAGGACGCTGCCAAAAGTTTGCAATGTACAAGCATTCGAAATAGAAGTGCAATTTAGACAGCCCAAACTGCTTACCACCTCCTTCGTTTACGGGGGCAAATACGCAAATGAAAAATGTTCGATTGGTTAATTAGTAACATGGACTTTATTGCATATACCGCACGAACTAATGTAATCAAAACTATTTTATTTGTTTTGATTTTACGATTGCAAACGGTGCAAACGATTGCCGCTGCATAGGGTTAGCTTAGGATTCTACTTTTCTCGTGGATCAGGCAGCAGTTTGTTTAATGCGAAATTCCAATTAACTTATTTTTAATGTGTGTTCTCTTTCCAGACACAGAATCAAGCGAGCTTTTCTTGCAGAACAGAGTGAGGTAGGAGCCTAGTATGCTTTATTTCTTTTGTGGAAGCAATTCAAGGCTGTAGGTGGCATTGTGGTTTGGTATTAAGACCTGCTGATATAAAACTAGGTTTTGTAACTTATATTTCGGTGTCTCAGTTACAAACACATAAGTATATGTCAATGCGATGGTTTTGATCAGGAGTTCTAAAACGAAGTTCCATCGAACACGAGTTTTGGCGATTGCTCTCCAGGGTTTCGCAAACATTTTAATTGAAAATTCACTGATTACGCGTGTCAAGCTTCACTTTAATCTCCTGTCGAGCTTCATCGCTATGTACTAGAGCGCTGGGGGAAGTTTCACCGCAATATACCAGCATGTGTGGAGGGAAGTGGCTGAAGCGGCGAGGCCTATCGGTTAGCTACATGGCCGTAACAATTTCGTTCACTGTTGTAATGGGACGCTCTTTAATTACGATTATATGTGCACCAGTTATTTCTAAAGGGCAGTGTAGGAAAAATTTTCAATTAAGGAAGTTGTTGCTTTGCTTGTATTTCACATGTAAGGTGAACTCAAACTAATTCCAGAAAACCAGTATAAAGGATTGTGTCCTTGTAGTGTACAGGTATTCCTTGTAGCTATGTAATCAGAGCTTCCGTGTGTGTTCTGAGGTTTCAGTGGTAATAATTGTTATGTTCTGTGTGTCTCAGATATTCTAGAACTAAAAGTGAAAGCAGCAATGAGCACCATATATTCTCAACCAAAATTTTCATATTGAAAAAAGCAAATTTCAATCTTGCCAATATTTCTTCGATATATTAGACCTCAAAGAGTTTGTTTTAAACATAAATGTCTTGTTTATATACCTCAACGGCAGTGTATCCAAAACTGTGGATTGCAACCCCAATAGAAAATTGTGAGCTTAAAACATATGTTTGTTTAATATTTGTTACTTTTTGGTTTTTAGCTTAACTTTTTAGAGGCCTATATCAAAAAAGCCGTGCAAAGAAATTGTGTTGGAATGTTTTTTTGTTTTCTTTACATAGACATACTGGCATCACTCTCACCCCAGTGTACTTGTACACGCCACTGATCCAGAAGCTTCTTTAAAGCGGTGCAACTGGAAGGATAAAATCCACCCTTTTCCTTCATGCTCTCCTTCGCAAAGTTGATCAGAATGTAGCTGGTTGATCAGAATGTAGCCCTATTTGACATTATTTGAATGAGGCTCATCGATTGGATTCAAGCACTAAATCAGCACTCGACTTGGGCTCGTTACGTTCAACACTTCGACAAACATCCAATCGCTGAGGTGACGAAAATAGCCGAGCTCTAACAATGTGCAGAGGGCGGAATGCGCCCTGTGCTTTGCCAAGCCAGGCGCATGGCTATGATGAACATTGGCAGCATATAATCGGAGCCAAATCACGTGGCTGGTTGTTTCTGCGAGTTGAGGGGGTGAACGCTGCCCATTCTCTCTATTTATTTTTGCGACCGCCATTGCTTGGAGAGAAGAATTGTCTGTTTCGTGGGTTATTAGCTTCAAGGATTCATCCTATGTAGTATTTAACGAAAGCTAAAAATTTGTTGCATCGTCCCGTTAGCTGTGAAATAAAACTTGAGTATCAATTTTCTGTATAACTGCTCGCACATTGGAATCTAAAAGCTTGTGGCATTGTGAAAAGCAGGGGTGGGGTCGCAGCACTATTTGGTGGCTTGCAGGGTACCAGAGTTTGGGAAGCATTGCTCTAAGGAGTTCATTTTTGCCCTCAGTGTGTTTGTATATTTTGCAGGTGCCTTGCAGTAACTGTGCCGGAAAACACAGAAAAGAAGAGGTAGGTTTTTCTTGGAGAGCTTGCTGCCTTTTTAGGACTCTTTCTTGTAACTATGTAATCTTGCATTACTGTTGATGCTCACAGTTCACTCGCGACAGAGTGCCAAAGGTGTCGAAACTATTTTTGCTTCCTAGCCTCTCTTCGTAGACTCGGAAGTGGCACCAGTGTTTAGACAGGATGGGACAAAGGCAGTTTCTCTGCCTTGTTGTTTCCTCCTCACCCTGTTTAATCAAGTTTAATATCCTAATGGGCTAAGTGGTAATGCAAGGCTGGCAAACTGATAATGAACATGGCTTACATTTCGTTGCCATAGAATTGTCCAGTGAGCCTTTACTCGAGAATCAAGGTGAAAAAAAATGGTTTGATGTCGCCACACTGAAGCAGACGCAAACACGCAAAGGCACCCTACTGAGGTTTTTGTCATATTATGCACGAAACACAAACCAACAGAGATCTTGTCGAGAAGACCGTTGAGACTTGCCTGTCTGAGCTGGTTTCCTTCCTGCCCCTTGGCCCGTCTCGGGTTGGCGAGTCTGCTCAATATTCACGAGCTAGCAAGCTCCCTCATCGTTGCTACTTAGGTTAGGGTCATTCGGATGCCCAGCTACTGGAACGCATGCTAAAGATAACAAGAGGACGAAGTCATGAGGTGTTATGATGTTATCAAAGGCAGAAAACTCACGCTGGTGACGTGACGACCCAAAGGCCTCCCGAACATGTAAACGATGGCATGACAGTGGTAGCCTGTAAAATAAACCGAAAACGGTAGCTAGCTGAAATTATCTCCAAAGGTGTATCTTAGTGGTATGCTCTATTGCGGTAATTTTCGAAGCATAGCTCTGTTTCTGTGAAAAATAGGAACATGATTACCCTTCGACCAAGTCGTAGAAAGCCCTTGGGGTCGACCGACTGCTCTATCCGACTCGAGATTGCTGCGAAATGATTTTTACTATTTAAAATAGAAGCGAGGACTAATTTCACAATAAACTTGGGTCAAATCGAGCGATAGGGTGGTTCTTCCTCTCATCCTGTCTTGGTTGTCTGCGTCACTGGTTCCCATAGAAATTTAGGGAAATCTTGGAGCGCACAGTTAAAAATACACCCTGGTTGAAAATTTTAAATAGTTGCATGCGAAAGCTCGTATTTCAATCCAATTGACAGCTCACCACTCTATGTATTCAGAAACCTCAAAAAGTGGCGGCTCATTGCAACATACTGCAAGTGAGATGACCGGCGGTAGCCATCATCTCATTAACAGAAAAGGGGAAAAGGGAGACGGATGAGAAAGAAGATGAGCGAGGAGATGCGAAGGAGGATAGGGGCAGGAAGGAAGCGGTCAAGTATGAAAGTCGAATGTCAAAAACACACGCTTACACAAGGCAGAGAGGAGACGGAAGGGAGAGGGGCTCAGGATGAGCTGGCTGAGGGAGCATGAAGGAAGAGAAAGATGAAGAGAAGTGGGGCAGGGAGGAGCAAGATCGGACAGAGGAGAGAGGAAAGGGGGGAGGAAGAGCACACAGAGGGAAAATGAGACCAATGGGGGAGAGGAATGAGGAGATGGGACGGGGTGGGGCCAGATAAAAGAGAGTGATCGAAAGAGGTAAAAGTCAGAAGTCATAGGCGTCACAGACACAAGATCACACCTCCCCGACAACTCAAAATGAAGAGCCATATGCAGCTACCACCATAAAAGAAAAGGTCAAAGGCCATGAACACAGAATCACTCAAGCGAGAGAGAAGGGGAAGAGGGGAGGAAAGGTGAGGTGAATGGGTAGCGGGAAGAAAGAGGAAGATGGACGGGAGAGTGGAGGAAGTGGGGAGGGAGGGAAGAGGGGACCGGGGAGATAGATAGAAGGGGAGATGGCGAGGAGGAGCAGCCGAGGGTCCAAACTAGAGATCAAAGGTCAAAGGCCACAAACAAATAATCCTATGGAGGTAGAGGAGGGGAAGCGAGGGGCCCCAAGTATGAAATCATGCCAGGAAGTGAGGAGGGAAAGGATAGGGAAGGCAACATAGGAGATGGGACGGGAATGGGGTGAGATGAAAGAAAAGTGAGTGAGGAGAGGGTCAGGTAGGAAGGAAATCCAGCATCAAGGGCCACAGATACACGGACGCACTCCGCTGACCCCTCAAAATGAAAGGCCGGAAGGGCCACGTACAGCTACTGCAGTAAAAGACGAAGAGAAGTCAAGCGCGCGGACGAGCGAGTGATGAGGATAGTGCATATATTGTTGCTGAACAAGATTTTCAGTGCACGGGCGGCTGTGCGTCACTCGTATGCTTCTGCTTCGCTTGCAATTAAAATGAAACGAGTATCATCGCTGCATCACTCGTGTCCTTCTGCTTTGCTCGCAATTAAAATTAAACGAGTATAATCGTACACACATAGTTAGTCCTCGTTCACTTCTCGCCAAAGAGCCGTCGAGAGAAGTGGTCAGAACAAAACCAAACGATCTCGGGATATAAAGCCCTAATATTTGAGTTTGAGGCTTCAAAGCTGGCTCTGCGTGGACCACTCTTTGCACACATTCGTTATCTGGACACATCACAATGGCACAACACAGTCGCATAGCTACGGTACTACCGTTTCGACATTAACAGTTCACCATCATTACCGATATTATGGTCAAGATCATCCACTGATCATTGCAAAATCACAACCGTCTGCCACAATTGCATACTGGTATGGCATTACGGTTATAGCTGTATGGCTTACGCCAATCTCCAATTTCTCCAATCGATCCCATGTTTCATAACTCTTAAAAAACTTATTTTAGTACTCAGGTACATTTTCAGAGTTTATTCCTACTTGAAACTTCGTGTTTAGTCGTTTACTCGTTTATGCACACTGTTGACAAGCCAAGATGTGCAAGTAGTTCAAGCCAAGCAAGGTCGAAGCCAGGTCGACCACGTGACCGCATGTCAACAGAATCTCAAGGCGTTTCTGTTTGTTTTAGATCACCGGACCACTCTCTCGGCGTGAAGGAAACACAAATATACAAAGGTATGTTGCATTTTTGTTGCTGCTACTTGGGCTGAACAATGGAGCGGACGAAAAGTTCGCTATCGGAGCTATCCGATCGCCAAAAAAAGGCGTAGGGTAGCCGAAAGTGTTGGCAAGGAACTTGAAAGTTGCGATACGAGCAGTGAGGAGTCGGTGGGCACTGAGGAAGCATTCACTGTGCCAACTGGACAACAGGACGTGGCAGCACATGCAAGAATTTCCGGAGAGTTTGAGTACCAACGAGCTTCGAGTGCGAATCTGAGACGAGCGGCGACCTCTTGCTGTACAGTAGAACCTCGTTGATACGATCTCGGTTCATACGATTTCCCGTCTCATACGTTCACAATCGAGGGCTTGAAAAATGTACCATAGAGTTACGACTGGTTCATACGTTTCTGGATAATACGATTTCCCGGGAAGTACGTTTAAAGTTTCACCAAACATCGATCGGATTATACGTTTTCTGGGCAATGAGCTCCCGATCTTCGGGCAGAACGGTTGTCGCCGCACGCACCGCACGCCAAAGTTCCGTCGGTTCCGTCCGCGCGGGATGATCTCGATGTGTTCGCGTTCGCTTCTTGATTTTTTTGTCGTTTTCATGATAGACACGTGACTGAGAGTCACTCTCGGTTACTCCACTAAATGCTTGAAGACACCATTTAAACTGGCTACGCGATTCTGAGGATAACAAACGCTTCCCTAAGAGTAACTCTTGAGCCATGTACGGGTGGTAGTAAATGAACGCACCCGACAACTTCTTGACTTCTTTGTTTTGACATTTCGCGAGGTCGGCATTCCGCCATTTCTCTGTTGCCGTGCTGTAGTGCGCGTCAGCCTTGCTTCTTTCCGTTCCCGTGCCCGAGAACCGGCGATGGCATCGCGCAAGCGGAAACCTTTGACTTTGAGGGAGAAGTTGAACATCCTGGCAGCTGTCGACCGGGACCCTAAACGGAAAAGAATTGACATCGCCAAGGACCTCGCACTGCCTGCGTCGACGGTCAACACGGTCGTGTCGAAACGGAAGCAAATAGAAGAAAACGCCCTGGTCTTCGGTGCAGCGACGAAGCAGGCCCGCGGAGCAAAGCACGGAGAGTTGGAGGATGCGCTGCTTAAGTGGTTCAAGCAAGCACGGGCGTCTGGTGTGAACTTCGACGGCAGCATTCTGCGGGAAAAGGCCATGGAGATAGCCGACATCATGGGCATCGAGGATTTCGCAGCTTCGAACGGCTGGATGGACCGATTTCGAGTTCGCCATGGCATCTTGTACCGCCAAGTGAATGGCGAAGCAGCCAGCGTGAATCCGGCGGATATTCAGAACTGGATAGCATTGCTTCCGGGCATTGTGAATGCCTACAACCCACGCGACGTCTACAACGCCGATGAACTTGGCCTGTTTTTCAAAGTGCAACCCACGAAGTCCCTGAGTTTGAAGGGGGAGTCGTGCCACGGCGGGAAGGTCAGTAAAGACCGAGTAACCGTGCTGCTTTGCTGCAATGAAGATGGCACGGACATGATCAAGCCGTGGATGATCGGGAAATTTAAGAACCCCACATGCCTGAAGAACATTGCTCGGCTTCCTTGTGTATACAAGCACAACACCAAGGCTTGGATGACCTGCAGCCTCTTCGAAGTGTTTCTGCGGTACCTCGACGGCCGACTGGGGTGCAAAGACCGGAAGGGGCTTCTCTTTCTAGATAACTGTTCAGCCCATCCGAAGGACACGTCGTTCCTGCGCAACCTCCGAGTCGTGTTCCTGCCGGCGAACACGACGAGCCACCTGCAGCCTCTGGATGCCGGGATCATCAAGAACGTGAAGCACCTGTACAGGAAGTGCATCGTGCGACGCTTCTTGGCTCGCGTGTCCCGAGGCGAGGACCCCGGCAAGCTCACGTTGCTTGATGCGATGCATTATCTGAATGCATCGTGGGAAAGCGTGACCAGCGAAACAGTCAAGAACTGTTTCGGGAAGTGCGGGTTTCGGCGTTCGCCAGAAGTGGAGGAGCCCGAGCCCTGTGTGAGCGGTGACCCCGACCCTTGCGAGAATGAAGATGACGACATGGACGAGGAGCTCCGGTCCGCCGGCGCGGAGCTGGCGTTCAGCGATTTCGTCGCTGTGGACGACGACGTCCCAACGTGCGACCCCCAAACCGTTGCTGACATCGTGGCGGAGTTGCGACAGGGCCAAGTTACCGGAGACGAGCACGACGACGACGAGGATGAGCCAGAAACGCCTCCAAGCGCTACTTTCGCTCAGGCGGTCGCTGCACTGGATGTGCTGCGGAGCTACTTTGCCACCAAAGACAACCCTGCAGCCGAGGGAGGCCTGCAGACGCTGCAGAAGGAACTCTTCCTGCCAAAAGGTCAAGGTGCGCGCCAGCAGAAGCTGACGGATGTTTTCGGGAAGTGAGTTACTGGTATTAAATGTTGTTCAGCTGCACTCGCGACTTTTGTTTCATTCCTACTGCCTAGAAATGCCAAATTCGGATCATACGTTTTCCCGGATCGTACGTTTTTTTCTCGCGGTTTTTCCGAAACGTATCAACGAGGTTTTACTGTACGACCCGTTAAACAACTCTGCATGCGAATCTTCCCTGGATGAAGATGAGGTGGAAGATCCATTGCACGAAGTGAATTTAGAAAAGCTCCCGAGTGAAGGCAGAAGTGATGAAGTGGTGCCCAGCCTAGGTACGAAGTTGGCTCACTGGGCGACCAACACTAACACACCAGCATCGCACGTGAGGCAGTTATTTGAAACTTTTGCATCCTCACCACAAGGACCTTCCCGTTGATGTAAGGACATTGCTAAAGACTTTGCGCACCACTGAGGTTGCACAAATGGCAAGTGGTTTATACTACTACTCTGGAGTAGCTGCAGGGCTTATGGCAGAGGGCTCAGCCGGATTGCTCTCCAGCGAGTACTCCATGCTGTCACTCTCTATAAACGTGGATGGGCTTCCAATCTCACAAAGTTCTCGCAAGCGGTTCTGGCCACTGCTTCATTTGGTGAAAGAAAGCTGCAGTCAGAATCCTTTCGTGGCGGTCAGAATCCTTTCGTATGAAGGTGATGGGAAACCTGAAAATGTGCAACTCTTCATGAAGGATTTCGTTGAGGAGACGTCAGTGTTGTTGACCCAGGGCATCCATCTGGGTAGCAAATTGTATACAGTAAAACTGCATTCATTTATCTGGGATGCTGCAGCCACGGCCTACCTCAAGTGCATCAAGGGGCACACTGCATGCTATAGGTTGCGAAAAGTGCAGTCAAAAGCGAAAACATGATGGAAAAATAGTTACCTTTCCGGATATTGATGCTCCATTATGCACCAATGAAGACTTCATCAACCCAGTGAATGCAGACCATCATCATGCTCTTTCACCACTTTCAGCACGAGGTGTAGGCCTTGCAAGTTGCTTTCCTCTGGACTACATGCACGTGGTGAGCTTGGGCGTCATAAGATCGATTGTGTAATACTGGACCTCATCCACACCTTCAGCGTTGGTTGCCCATAAGGTCCCAACTTGAGATATCCGACAAGTTGATAAGCTTTCAGTCAAGCACACCTTGCGAGTTTGACCGTAAGCCACATTCTCCTAAAAACGAGACCACTGGAAGGCAGTAGTGTTCCGGAGCTTTTTCCTGTATTTTGGACCAGTTCTTCTTCGAAATAATTTGGACAAGCGCTTCTATGCCCACTTCCTGCAGCTGAGCTGTGCTATGTCTATTCTAGCCAGCCCCAAGTTTTCTCTGACGCACTGCGATCTAGCAGAGTCCCTCTTGACTGAGTTTGTTCACGATGCCGGTGCCCCTTATGGGGATGCGGTGTATGTTCACAATGTGTACTCCCTGATCTACCTGACACAGGATTTTCAGAGGTTCGGCCCTGTGGACTTGTTCTCTGCCTTCCCTGAATTCCTTGGCTTTTCCAGATTATCCAAAATTCCCTTACAAGTCCAGGATTTTAAGGTGCTAGACACCCTGTCAATGAGCCATGCACCACAGCAACCTCTGCTGTGGTTTTTATAGCGTACTCCGACCGATTCCAGTGTAGTAGCATTTGAGATCGATGCACCAAAGAATACAGTTCGGATTCACACAAAACTTTGCTTGGTTACAGTTTCTGGATTTGGCTCTTTTAGAGAAAAGGAAACTGTGTCCTGGTGAAGCCTGTGACAGCAGCCCACACAAGCTCACTCCAGCGGAGTTTTGTCCCATGCTTCGCTCCCAAACAATCTGGTTCATTGACAGGGTAGGGTATCTAGCACCTTGAAAAACCTGGAATTGTAAGGGAATTTTGGATCATCTGGAAAACTCCAGGAATCGTCAGGGAGATCATCAAAAGTTGGCCAAATCAGAGAAAATGGCCAGTGCAAGTAATGCAGTGATGTGCGACGAAGCCAGAGAGTCGCGCATTGACATGGCTGCACTAAATAACATTGCCCAAAACTTTGCAAGTCTGACTTCTTGAGCAACATAAGGACCAATTTCAATAAATTGATTTAAACTGTAAGCGGTATTCACTTATGAGGTGTTTAGTAGCAGTTACCACATTTCAAAGCTTCTGTAACAGTCAGGGAATTTGATAGAAATAGTCGGGGAAATCCTGTAAAAGTCTGGGAATTTAAAAGAAGGAATTTGCTAAACACCCCGACTGATTTCATAGTTACTGATGTCTGCTAATTTATGATGAAGTAGGACATGAAATCGTCCATATTTCACTGTGGTAGCTGACGTTGTGTTGAAATTATATACTTTTGAAGCAGGATCTGTTCGCACCTGCTTTAAACAGAAGGCAGAAAACGGTGAGCCAGCCATTATCATGCAGGAAGCCGACGTCAAATGCACGGTTGCTGAATGGGTCAAACACGCATCAGCTAGGACCAAGAAAATGGTATTTCTAATTTTGCTTAAGCTCCCCAAAAATAGTTTTGCATCCTAAGACAAGCCCAGATTTGAAACAAAGGCATTAGTATACTTGACATAAAAACATGTTAAGTATTAAGAAATTTATTTAGCAAATGAAAGGACAGCATGTTATGACATGGTCTGCAATGGGCTTGACATTGTAGAAAATATGAGGCTCATTGACATTGACATTGCCACACATCGTTAATGAAGACAGAGATAATTTTTTTCGGGACAACTGATATGACCAGCTGATAAGACTGCTGATCAGCTGCGAGTGCCAGGTGTCTGGCACTCGGCTGTCTAAAGGTGCCCAGTGGACCAGTGGCTACACTAGTTTGTGGTAATTATAAAGAAATGAGTGCTGGACAGGGCCCCAATTACTGTCAAAAAATGTTTCTGGCGTGTTATCATCAGGTCCAACCCCGCAGGGAGCACCTGTGAAAGCAGGTGTTTGGTGAGTGGCGTCACCACGGACCCCGAGCCATGCGGGTTCGCCCGCCCACGTCTGGCTGTGCGTGGCTTCCTTGTGTCCGGGGAAAGGGGCATCCTGGTGGTAGAGTCAAACCCGGGGTAGGTTTGGACCCTTCAGGGCCCCCAGGTGAGGCAATACACCACTTCAACCCCCGCTTCCCGTAGACGGGTGTTCTGGCTTGGCCCGACCAGGATGATTCAGTCAGTCACCATATCTTCTGCTATCCCCTCTTATCTTTTTCCTTTCTCTACACTTCTTTCATTCATATTCACCATCTTTGGTGGCAAGGGCTAGCCTTGGGTGGCAATGGACCCCTTGTCTGGACCCATACTAGGTTATAGAGTGTCTTGGCAGCACCGATAGCGTAATGTCGTCAGCAAAACCTTTATTGCTATGGCGCATTACCTATCCCCATGTTGGGCTCCGTGGTGGGTGGTGCGCTACAGATGCCGAACGCCTTCCCATTTCTTATGGGTTCCAAACTAAACCAAAAACCTGATCGGGCCCTGAAAAGGGTCCGGACCGAAGTACACGTTGTAGAAACACTTGCACCCGTGGAGAAGTTTCCTCGATTTCTCGTCATGCATTCTGAAATGGAAAAGCCTTTATCCAAGCTATCCCCTTTCCTGGTTTCGAAGACTCTTGAATCTGTACTCGGGAAGAATTTTAAAGCAAAACAAATGTCATCTGGAGATCTCCTCGTTGAAGTTGTAACCTGTCAACAAAGCTCAGACCTGCTGGCACTCAACTTGGTTTCTGACTACAGGGTTACTGTATCACCCCACCGCACTTTGAACACTATTAAAGACGTAATATCAGGAGATGACCTTCTAGAATCCCCCGAAGATGAAATTGTCGATGGCCTTCGTGACCAAGGAGTCATAGCTGCAAAACGAATTTTTTTCGCCGGGACGGTCAAGAGATTAAGATAACAACACCTATACAAATGTTTTTAACCATGACCGCGTTTTTAGAAAGGATCGGGATTCAGACCTATCTTCTGGTGGTGGTGCTTCCATTGTTGTACGGAGTGGCATAGCGTGTGTGGAAGTTCCTCTGCGTACATCACTAGAAGCAGTTGCGGTATGTGTTCTTGCTGATCGTCTCATTACGGTTGTGTCCTTGTATTTACCACCTCATCGTCAACAGCATCTTCATGAACTTCAAGGCTTGGTTCAGCAACTCCCAATGCCTTTTTTAATTTGTGGTGACTTTAATGCTCACAGTCCCATGTGGGGCAGTAAGCGCCTTGACTCTCGTGGCGCTGTTGTAGAACGATTTTTACTGTCCTCAGACGTATGTCTTTTAAATAAGAAAGAACCAACATTTTATAGTTCCACTCATAATCGCTTCACATCCATCGACCTCTCCATTTCATCACCATCAATACTTCCCTGTTTTTCTTGGAAGGTTTTAAACAACCCTTTCGGGAGTGATCATTTCCCGGTTGTAATTGAAAGCCTCGTTCCTCTGCCGACTATTTTAAAACGAACCCCTAGGTGGAAACTGGACAAAGCCGACTGGGCACTCTTTAAACTAGAGGCAGTGCTTGACCCATCAGTTCTAGCAAATTTGTCACCCGAAGAAGCAACAGTGTATGTTACGGAGCAAATCATAAGTGCCGCCCAAGACGACATTCCTCGCACATCGGAAAATTTATCCAAGAGGTGTAGGCCTTGGTGGAATGAAGACTGTGCCACCACAAGGAAAAAGCAGCATAGGGCATGGGATACCTTTCGGAGGTACCCTACTTCTTCAAATAGGATAGCATTTAAAAGAATAAAAGCAAAAGCCCGATGGACTAGGAGGAAAGCTAAGTGGAAGTCCTGGACCAAGTACATTTCCTCCCTAGATAGTTTTGTCTCGGAGAAGGAAGTTTGGGATAGGTACAAAAAATCAAAGGGGATTACCGTTGCTTTGTTATTCCTCTATTTAGCTCCCCTGCTAATTCGCTGAAAGATGTTGCTAATGTGCTTGGAGAGCACTTGGAGAATGTTTCCAGCTCCCGAAACTATCGGACGGAATTTACACGTTTTAAAGCAAGTGCTGAGTGTCACCGTATACCCATGTCCGGTTGTAGCTCTGAGTCATACAACACTCCTTTCATAATGCAAGAACTAAAGGGGGCTCTGGGCTCCAAGAAGAGGTTGGCTCCGGGCCCTGATGGAATCCACTATGAAATGCTCCGTCAATTATCTCGGGAATCACTGAACACACTACTAGGTTGTTTTTTTTTCAACTATCTGTGGTAAGCAGCTTACTTTACTCAAATCTGGAAACAGGCGCATGCAATTCCTTTGCTGAAACCTGGGAAGGACCATTCGGACCCACGTAGTTATCGTCCCATCGCGTTAACGAGTCGCCTTGGCAAAACCTTCGAACGCTTCATTAATAGGCGGTTAATATGTATTTTGGAGCATAACCACTTCTTCGCTAATAACCAATGTGGCTTTCGAGAAGGGCGGTCTACTTTGGACCACATAGTCCGTCTGGAAACAACTATATGTGAAGCTTTCGTGACATAGACAACATTGTGTCTCTGTTTTCTTCGACCTGGAGAAAGCATATGATACGACATGGCGGTATGGTATCCTTCACGATTTGTATGCCTCTGGCGTGCGTGGTCGCATGTTGCAGTGTATAAGCAGTTTTCTCACAGATCGCTCCTTTCAAGTTCAACTTGGCACCACACTATCTGACCAGTACAGTCAAACCCACTTATAACGAACGCGATAGTTCCGCGAAAAGTGGTCGTTTTATCAGTAGTTCGTTATATCTGGACTTACCTTTAAAACATTATAAATAAGGATGATGAAGCTGGTATATGTAGTTTGACTCTGCCAGCTCTTTATTTAAAGTAACTGTTTGCAAGATTCTAACGCGCCCCTAATTCTAACGCGTAGGCAGATCTAGCTTTCAGAAAATCAAAAAGTAAATTACTGCCGATTCTACCACACAAGTAAAACAATGAAGATTGACCACATACCTCATAGAACAAATTTTATAAAACGCACGCCAACACAAAAAAAAAGAAAAATGCCGTGCACTAGTCGGACGATGGTTCTTCGATGTCCACAGAGTTAATTAATACTTGCTTAGGTCTAAAGCGTTCTAAGTGCCGCGCTTCCTGCGCATGTACGAGTCCGCGGCCGTCGCCTCTGGCAGGGTCGTCTTTCAAACAACACTTTGCGAGCTCGTCGGGTATCTTTTTCCGCCAGCGTGATGCCCTTTCGTTTAAATAAAGCCTCTAAGTGTTTCTTCTTTTTTTTTTTTCACTTTAAACCGACAGACACGAGTCCGCAGACGGTTCACTTTAACGCGAGAGAATGTGCGCGATACCGATACCAAAATGGCGAAAGTAAACAAACGGTCACGATGGTGATGGGCCTAGCCACCTTACACCGAGCATTGAGTTTTTCTTGAGTTGAATACAGAGTTTGCAAACATAGAACGAACACAGCACAGCGTGGTTGACTTGCTCCTTTGCCTTTTCTTCTCCTTCCCGCGTACGCACAATCGGCAGACTACGCGACCCGGGAGAGCGCTTTTACTTTTGTAGTTTTGTTTCCTCCTCTGCTGCGCGGCTGTGGAAATGACCTTGAGCGTCTCCCGAAGCGCCGCGCGCAAAATGTAGCTCTTTTACTTTTTTTTTATTTATTTTTCGCGCGCGATGTTTTTTTTTTTTTTCTTTTGAAATTTAGCTTTTTTCACTTTTTTTTTTTTTTTGCGCGCGAGATTTTTTTTTTTTTCCAGAAGCGGACTTTGTGTTCGTTGTAACAGTATGATGCTTTGAAAAACGGTCGTTTTATCTGGACCAATTTTAATGGGTAAGGCCTTGAACTTGTATATTTTCTGAAAGCTGGTCGTTATAACCGATAGGTCGTTGTATGTGGGATCGTTATAAGTGGGTTTGACTGTACGTCCAGGGAAAACGTTGTTCCGCAAGAGGTGTATTAAGTGTCACCTGGTTCGCCGTAGAGATTAACTTCGTTGTCAAAGGTGATTCCACCTTCCGTTTCATACTCCCTCTAAGTGGATGATATTCACATTTCGGTTTCTTCTTGTAATTTGTCTCGCTGTGAGCGGCAACTGCAGCTTACCATCAACAAAATTAGTAAGTGGGCTGACGAAAATGGGTTTAAATTTTCGCCTGAGAAGACTATATGAGTGCCATTTTTCTAGCGTCGAGGGCTGTTCCTAGATCCAGAACTGATGTTAAACAGGGTTCCTATTAGTGTAAAAACAGAGCATAAATTTTTGGGCATAACGTTTGATAAAAAGTTGAACTTTGTTTCCACCTGAAGGGCCTGAAAAAGAAGTGCCTTAAATCAGCCAATAATCTTAAAGTCTTGGCGCACAAGTCATGGGGATCCGATAGAGTACCGTATTTGCACAATTCTAACGCGCACTTTTTTTCTGAAAAAATTGTCCTCTAAATTGCATGCGCGTTACAATCGAAACCGAAAAAAAATAGTGGAAAAACAAACTCGGCGTCAGATGGCTACCCGCATCGTAATGGACACTGGATCGCTGGGCTTTCACTGGATTGTGTAAGCTCTAAATCCAATCCAATCCATACGTCGTCACATGTTTTCTTCCTTCGCTTGCTTCGCCATTTTGCTTTTGTCGTTGTCGAACTTCAAAATGGAGAAGCAGAAGCGGTTTCGCTACGAGGCTTCGTTCAAACGAAAAGTGATTCTGCTTGCCGAAAAAGAGGGAAATCGAGCGGCGTCCCGTGTCTTGGGGGTCCCCGAGACGTGTGTTCGCGAGTGGCGGAAACAGAGAAACCGCATTTTTGCGTGCAAGGCCACCAGGAAGGGTTTTAATGGCCCTCAGCGAGGACGTTTCCCCGAACTGGAGAGCGCGCTTTCTGACTTCGTCAAGGAACTGCGCACAAATCAGCTGCCCGTATCTTCCGACATCATCAAGGTGAAAGCCCTTCAACTGGCTCTGAGCTTCAGGATCCCACGGACCAGCTTCAAAGCCAGCCGGAGCTGGATCACGAAGTTTATGAAGCGGAAGGGATTTTCGTTGAGGCGAAGAACCAGCATCTGCCAGAAGCTCCCGGAAGCTTACGAGGAGAAGCTGGTGGCATTCCAGCGGTTTGTGATTATGCTCCGCCGCACAAACAACTACATCGCTGGGCAAATCGGCAACGCAGACCAAACGCCCATGTTTTTTGACATGCCGTCAAATTACACGGTGGAGACGAAAGGCGCTACGCAAGTGAGGATACTGACCTCCGGCAACGAGAAAAACAGGGTGACAGCGATGCTCTGTTGCACGGCCGACGGACACAAGCTGGACCCATATTTGATCTTCAAAAGGAAGACTTTGCCGGCAAACGTGGCATTCCCCGCGAATGTGATCGTCCGAGTGCACCCGAAAGGGTGGATGGACACGGACCTGATGGTCGATTGGATTGACTCCGTCTGGAGGAAGAGGCCAGGAGCTGACCTAGCCGTGCGGTCCATGCTAGTGTTGGACTCTTTCAGGTGTCACATCACCCAGCGTGTGAAGGACAAGCTCGCGGCGTGCCGCACCGATCTCGTTGTCATTCCAGGCGGAATGACATCTCAACTCCAGCCACTGGACGTGTGCCTCAACAAGCCAATAAAGGATCGCGTCCGGGCTGCCTACAACGAGTGGCTCATCGACGGCGAGCACGCTCTGACGCCAGCAGGACGTCTCAAAAGAGCGGCGCTCAACGACCTCGCCAAGTGGGTGCTCGACGCGTGGAAGGCACTTCCCCAGGCAATGGTCGCCCACTCGTTCAAGAAGTGCGGCATCTCCAACGCCTTGGACGGAACCGAAGACGACTGCCTGTGGTCCGTGGAAAGTGACAAGGACCTCTCGTCGGACTCTGACGACGACTAGTCTGTCAATTTGTATTCTTTTTTGTGCTGTATAAATACTTCTTATCAGGTATGTGTTGCTCAGCCTTGACTTTTTCTTACTTGCGCGTTAGAATCGTGCAAATACGGTATGTCTGCTACGCCTATACAACTCCCTTATCCGGTCACGTCTTGGACTATGGTGCTATAGTTTACGACTCAGCGAGGACTTCTGCACTCAAAATGCTGGATCCTGTGCATCATCTCGGTTTAAGGCTCGCTACAGGTGCCTTCCGCACATCGCCCATTCCCAGCTTGTACGCTGAATCTAATCAGATGTCACTTGGGCACAGACAACGTTACCTTGCGGTGATCTATGCTTCCAGAATTCTGTCCTATCCAAATCACCCAACTTATGGTGCTTTGCAACATTCTCGGTTTGCTCGTCTCTTCGAACATATAAGCCCAGGGTTGTACCGCCTTTAAGCCTTCGCCTTGAGGGCATTTGTACATCTCTTGACCTCACCCTTGACGAGACCGACCTTTTGCAGAAGGGTGAAAATGAAGCTCCGTGGAGTACGTTGCCCGTCTTTTGTGATTGGTATTTTACTAGATTTAACAACCATAACATACCCCCCAGTGGTGATTCAGCAAGAATTCCTTGAGGTGCAGAAGAAGTATGGTAACTACTCCCAATCTTATACCGATGGTGCCAAATCATTGCATTTTGTAGGATCAGCAGTTTACTCTGAAGGATTCAGTAAGGTTCAGCGTCTCAAGGAATGTGTAAGTATTTACACGGCAGAGCTCTATGCGGTGTTGATGGCCTTGGAGTATATTCTCACCAGCAAGACGATGAAATCTATTTTATTCGTGGATTCTCAAAGTGTGCTCACCACACTTTGCTCAATGAAGGAAGTAAAAATAGACTGGCACAACTTGTCCGATCTAAGGTACAATGTGGTCTGCGGCTTGGCCGAGACATAAAATTCTGCTGGGTGCCTAGCCATGTGGGGATCTTAGGTAACGAAAGAGCGGACGAATTGGCCACTAGCTCTAAGCACCTACAGCCAACCACCTCACAGATTCCATTTCAAGACATGAAGCCCTTAGTAAAATCATTAGTTTTCCAGCTATGGCAATCGGAGTGGAGTCTGGAATGCGAAAACAAACTTCACAGGATTAAACCAGCTCTTGGTATGTGGGAGAGTGCATCCCACAAAACCCGCCGCCATGAAGTTCTTTTGTGTCGTCTTAGAATTGGACACTCCTACCTCACCCACAAACATCTGCTCAGGGGGAAGCCCCACCCCTGTGTGATGACTGTGGGGAGCGTTTAACAATTTTACACATTTTGTGGCTGTGCCCAGGGCTTGAGCAAGAACGACGTACACATTTTCCAGAGTTTTTTTTTTCAAACCAGATTCGTTTTCACCCAGCGCTGCTAATTGGGGAGTCCCCTATAGCAGTGGTTCCCAGCCATGGATGTGTCGGGGACCCCTTGCGGACCGCTGGCAGTGATGGGGGACCCCTTCCAGCGGGGGGGGGGGGGGGTACGTAAGTAAGTTAACAGATTTGGAGCATGAAACAGGTGCCTTTTATTGCTACGTAGCAGGAAAACATAAAACAAAGGTGCCACATCACTTCATTTTGGTCAAGATATGCGATATGATAATCCCGCCGCGGGGCACCGAGACTACGTAGTTCGGGAAGGTGTGGGGAAGAAGAGGAAAGGAGGTGACCGAGGATGATCTCGTGCGGATTGCATGAATCGTAGTTCCGGGAAGCAGAGTTGCAAATTGAGTCGACGGCCAATCTAAACTACAAAAAACCTGCCAGCTGAAAAACAAAAAAAATTTGTTGAAGGTTCCGCGGACTTCAGAAGTGGCCACATGGACGCCCTAGGGTCCTGCGGACCCCCATTTGGGAACCACTGCCCTATAGTATCGTTTGATTGTTGATCATAAATTACGCAAGAAAAACCGGCTTCCTACTGGAGTTGGAATTTTAATTTTATGACTTTTAACCTTGTCACATAAACCTTTTTTTAGATATGATCTGTATAAAAAGTCCTGAGTATGTTTCAACTAAACAAGCTTGGCGCAGTATGGCCATAGTAGCTTTGCGCTATAAGGCCCAGAATCAACAACAACAATCATCAGGTCCACGTCTAGGTTGCAGCTAGCTAAAGAGTTTGTTTTGCTAGCAGGCAGCTTTTTATGCTTCAGTGTAAAGAAGTTGAAAGAGGCCTAGAAGGAAAGTAAGAATGAGACACATGGCATGGTTTTCTGTGGGGCTGCTATATCAGATTGATGGCCGACAGTGTAGCGTGCTGCCAGTGCTCAGCCATCAAAACATGCTTGAGCAGGCGCATCAATCCTTGTGGGAAGGTCACACTTTGCAGGAAAGATCTAAACTGGATGAAAAGAATGGCTTGTGCATGAAAACAAACTGAGACGAAATTGTGCTAGAACAGAAGTAGGCATTTTTTTATCTTGATGACACTCTTTGAACTGAAATAGGCACCCATTTCCTAAATGCAACCAACTTTTTTGTGTTTTTCTTTTTCTTGCAGGAGCAGAGAGTCTTTCCTTAGGAGTGACTAGGGGGCTGCCACAACGGGAGAAGGCAAGCATGTTTCTGATTACAAGAATGGAAAGTTGGGCTGGGCTAGTTGGTAAGTATTCATGATGAAAAACGGAGTGAAATGCACAGACATAGAGAAAAGACACAGCGCCTTGTCTTGTGTGTTCTCTTGTCCGTGCATTTCGCGCTGTTTTTCAACATGTTTCTGAATTGATTTTTCTGTTATAGTTTTAAATGTCAGCAGTTGGTTACTCTGATCCCTGCTGGGAGCATGGAATTGGTTAACCGTGTTAGATGCATGGGATTGAGAAAAAAAAACTATTTCATGCTACCTAAATCATTTAAAAGCTTTCTTGTTTAATGATTTCTTTCTTTTGTTTTACAGCCACCCCATTAGTATGGAGTGCCAGTTGTTTTAATTTTTTTACGCAATTTTTAATATGCATATGTTACCTTTCATTTCTATTATGAATACATTTTAGCCGCAGCTAGTGGTTTCTTTTATTTAATTTATGTACACTTTTGGATGGTATTTTTACAAGTTTTAAAATTCCTGTTCTTTTTCTAGACATTTTTGGTTTATTGCCTCCGTTATTTATTTATATGTCCTAGCCCAAGATTGGGTGTAGTTTGAGGTATATTTAGAATTTTATTTTAAGCTGCTTGCTTTATGTTGCAGAGAATTTTAATATTTGCATTTTTATTTCCATGCAGATCAGCCTCGTAGTTTAGTGTGTTCTTTACAATCTTGTAGATCTAATAGCTTGTAGGAAACAGAAGAATCTTGAACTTGTAACGTTTGTTTCGTTTTGAAATAAACGTATTCCAATAACTTTTGTTTCTTCCGAGTCCTGCTTCTAGGACTTCGAAATGCTGATTCATTAATGGCATGTAATACCCGTCCGTTTACTCATATCAGGCACCAGCTCAAAGAGTGACTTCATGACAACCATATATGCAGTTTCCTGGCAACACTTGTCAATGTTAGACAGCAATTTTCCGGTAACATTGTTCAGTAATAATCCAAGTAACACATGCAGCAATATCTGGCCAATGCCAGCACGTTGTTAAAATGTTTACTGAAAGTTGACAGAATAAAAGCACTGAGGACAAACACAGATGACCACTCTTTCATTTAGTTACGACACTTGTGTTTTGGAAGCAAAGACTCACGCACAGGTCAAGATTAACTGCAAATGGAAGGCTTGATCGAGGGGAACTTCAGGGAGATAAGGGTCTGAGTCAGTGACACTCCATGTGTTTTAGTCAAGGTTGCCAGATATTTCCAGTTCTGGCCCTCATCTCCCTATCCCCCTTTTCCCTCCCGCATTCAGTATCTAGTTGATCTCGACCTGTGTGCGACTCTTTGCTCCTGAAAAGATAAACGTTGTTGCGAAAATGAAAAAGTGGTTGTTTGTGTATGTTCTTCAAGTTTTTATTCCTTCACTTCAAGTAAGCCGTAATGTCAGTGCAACATTTTGGTGTAACGTTACTGGATGGTAGAATTTGTGGCCATTAACAACAATTGGCAAACGTTAGCTGACGACGTCCGAGTAACATCACTGATCTAACGTCCAGGTAACATATAGAGCTATGTTACTGCAACATTTTGGTGCGACGTTACTGGGAGGTAGAACTGGTGGCCATTAGCAACGTTTGGCAACATTATCTAACAACGTTCCAGTAACATTATTTGGGCAATGTCCAGGTAACGTATGCAGTTACGTTACTGTAACGTTGTGGTGTAACGTTACTGGACGGTAGAATCCGCGGTCGTTAGCAAAGGTTCGGCAACGTTACCTGACAACATTCCAGTAACATTGTGGCTACGTTTGGTGATACTTGGGATGACGCGGCTGCCGTGGCGGCTCGCTTGCTTATCGCGCATTTCGCCGAGATAAAGCGCTTGGATCGAACGCGGTTCTCAACTCTGCTGCTACTTCCCCGCAGAAAGCGCGAGGATTGCGGAAGTAGCCTTTCAGACGCTAATCGGTAGACAATGCGATTTACTAGTTTTTGTTTTTCTGATATGTGCTAAGCCGGAAGGCTGGGGTACAAATAAAAAAGTAACTTATCTTTCCGTTTCTTAAGAATAACCAATTATTACGCGTTCGCAGTTTTTAGCGTTCGCTCACGAATGAAAAAAGTGGTTGAGTCACTCGATAAACTACGCCGAACAACGTCCGCTCTAGTTCACATGCAATGTGCAAATCATTAGCCGCGCAATGACGTGGTCATGGCGCCCAAAAAAAGCGATGCCGAAATCGAAACCCACTTCCACACTTTCGCCGGGAGTATCAGCAGAGCTGGAGAACAGCGCTCGATCCAAGCTCTTAATCTCGGCGAAACGAGCGAAAAGAAAGCGAGCCGAGACGGCAGCCGCGTCATGACGCTGTTAGCTCTGCACCTTTCGTCGCTCTGGCGTTCGCCTTCATATCGCCGGCGGGTGTACTCTAGTTTTGCTTCATGGAAATCTGAAAGCTAATCTAGCCAAGAGCGAAGTTTGTAGAAACCGCGACGTCACATAAAAAAAGAAACGTTTAG
>JAZHYW010001742.1:0-10394 GCA_037355805.1 Ixodes ricinus | reverse complement strand
TACTGTGCGAAAAGGCATATCCGGTTTTTGATCTTTCAAAAAATATTTTAGACTTAGCGAAGACCTTGTTTGGTTAACTACTCGTTTTGCCAGATCATACATCTCATCCTCCTTGAGGATTTCAACAATATTCTTCACTACCTTTCTTAATGTTCCCTTTCCATTCAATGAAGAGTGCGCCGAGGGCTTCGTCTGCCTTTCTTCCGAACACCGTCTCCGGGAAGTACACCGAACATACCACTTTTGTCAGTCTGCAGCAGACGCAGCGAGTCCCCTTTCTAGTTCCTTCACGGCTGCGCTTATGACACGAAAATCTCTCTTTTCAGTCTCGAAAGCTGTCATTCATCAGTTTGTCCATTCCATCAACAGCAACAATCCACGAACGTGGCCTCTATTATCGTGACCCGTCACTTTCGAAATACTCTGAATTGCGGAAAACACGTCTAACCTTAGCCAGATAGCTCTCACGTTCGTGGCAGAATCCTTGCGGCCATTCCCCAATGCTTGCTCCCGTCTTTACAGAAATGGACACCTTGCATGGATTCACCACGTGCGGTATAGTCAGATTGGACCGATTGTTGAGGTCTGGTAGTCTTCCACATGCTGCCGCCTGGACGGTTCCCCTGGATGCTCCTTAACACTGTTCTTCGCTTTATCGCTCCAAAGACTGTCAAAAAGCACCTTCTTTCCTGCGTTTCCAGCTGCTGGTAGTCCTGATCGTGCTCATGTTGCTGGCCCCGAAGGATGGTCCAGCTGCGCTCGCAGGCCGTCGTCGTTCTTCAATTCTCTTGGTCGCACCTTGTCAGTAGCGCCTTGATAATCTTCTTTTTGGCGCTCCATGGGAATCTTGAGGATGATAGATGTTTGAAGAGGATCTTCGGATCCACATACCGCTTCAAACTGATGCCCAGGAAAGCGACCTCCGCTTCCAATTCAGCCAGACGTCGTCCCAGGTTGTCGAGTACCGTGAATGCTTGAAGGAGTAGCGAGGTTGGTTGGGGTAACAGCCGCGGGGCCATGGGTGAAGGGAAATAAGCCTGCTTCCGGAACTATTAGTGAAAAGACGGTGAGAGTGCAGGCGAGCTGGTGGTAGCTAATCATGTTGTATTACACCTGAGACTGCGGTGGATGAAATTGGAAGAACTTTCAGTAGAAGGAACAGACACAGAGAACGTCTCAAACTCTAGCACCTGCCGAACTCTTTGCATCAAGCGCACTCTCTCAAGCTGAATGGTATAGATCCTTAATGTCCATTGACATTACAGTGCGCTATTGTCTTCCATGAAAGCCCTCTAGAACATCAATCGGTGCCTCTTGAATTTCTCAGTGAAAGACTCCCCTCCAGCTGAATTACATTCAACCCTCTTTGCAAAAACTTCGAGACGCTGCACTGCCACGTTCCGACTTCGTTGATTACTGTGCGAAAAAAGGCATATCCGGGTTTGTGATCTTTTCGTAAAAATATTTTAGACTTAGCGAAGACCTTGTTTGGTTAACTACTCGTTTTGGCCAGATCATACATCTCATCCTCCTTGAGGATTTCAACAATACTCTTCTAGTTTTCTTAATGTTCCCTTTCCATTCAATGAAGAGTGCGCCGAGGGCTTCTGTCTCGCCTTTCTTCCGAACACTGTCTCGGGAAGCACACTCGAACATACCACTTTTGTCAGTCTGCAGCAGACGCAGCGACTCCCCTTTCTAGTTCCTTCACGGTCAGCGCCTTATGCGACACGAAAATCTCTCTTTTCAGTTCGAAAGCTGTCATTCATCAGTTTGTCCATTCTACTTCCACAGCACAATCCACGAACGTGGCTCTATCATCATGACCCGTCACTTTCTGAAATACTCTGAATTGGCGGGAGACACATCTAGACCTTGAAGTGTTGCACGTGCACGCAGAGACTTTGGCGCCATTCCCCAATGTGTGCGACCAAGAGCATTCCAAGAGGTGCGACTGCCGTGCGACTGAGGTGCGACCAAGGTGCGGCCAAGAGGCGCGGACCAAGGTGCTGATCGGTGAGAATCTGGAAGAACTGCCGACGGGCCTGCCGCGCTGCATCTGGACCATCCCTCGGGTGCTCCGCAACACTAAGCACGATCAGGACTACCAACGCTCCGAACGACAGGCAAAAGAACCTACTTTCCTGCGTTCCAGTCGTTGGTAGTCCTGAGCGAAGAACTAGTGTTGCTGGCCCCGGATGGTCCAGGTGCGCTCGCAGGCCCGTCGAAGTACTACCAGATTCTCTCGGTCGCACCTTGGTCGCAACCTGACTTGGCCGCACCGTGGTCGCATCCATAAAAGGTCACCAGAACGATCGGGCGCACCTCTTCAATGCGCTTGGTGCACCTTGGTCGCACCTGCATGAACGTGAAACCTTCAAGGTTAGATGTGCTTCCGCAATTCAGAGTATTTCGAAAGTGACGGGTCATGATGATAGAGCCACGTTCGTGGATTGTGCTGTTGATAGAATGGACAAACTGATGAATGACAGCTTTCGAACTGAAAAAGAGAGATTTTCATGTCATAAGCGCAGCCGTGAAGGAACTGGAAGGGGATCGCATGCGTCTGCTGCAGACTGACAAAAGTGGTATGTTCGGTGTACTTCCCGAGACAGTGTTCGGAAGAAAGGCAGACGAAGCCCTCGGCGCACTCTTCATTGAATGGAAGGGAACATTAAGAAAATTAAGAAGAATATTGTTGAAATCCTCAAGGAGGATGAGATGTATGATCTGGCAAAACGAGTAGTTAACCAAACAAGGTCTTCGCTAAGTCTAAAATATTTTTTGAAAGATCACAAACCGGATATGCCTTTTCGCACAGTAATCAACGAACTCGGAACGTGGCAGTGCAGCGTCTCGAAGTTTTGTAAAGAGGGTTGAATGTAATTCAACTGAGGGGAGTCTTTCACTGAGAAATTCAGAGTGCACTGATTGATGTTCTAGAGGGCTTTCATGGAAGACAATGCACTGCAATGTCAATGGACATTAAGGATCTATACTATTCTGCTTGAGAAAGTGCGCTTGATGCAAAGAGTTCGGCAGGTGCTAGAGTTTGAGACGTTCTCTGTGTCTGTTCCTTCTACTGAAAGTTCTTCCAATTTCATCCACCGCAGTCTCAGGTGTAATACAACATGATTAGCTACCACCAGCTCGCCTGCACTCTCACCGTCTTTTCACTAATAGTTCCGGAAGCAGGCTTATTTCCCTTCACCCATGGCCTCGCGGCTGTACCCCAACCAACCTCGCTACTCCTTCAAGCATTCACGGTACTCGACAACCTGGGACGACGTCTGGCTGAATTGGAAGCGGAGGTCGCTTTCCGGGCATCAGTTTGAGAAAGCGGTATGTGGATCCGAACCTCTTCAAACATCTATCATCCTCAAGATTCCCATGGAGCGCCAAAAGAAGATTATCAAGGCATACAGACAAGGTGCGACCAAGAGAATTGAAGAACTACGACGAGGCCTGCGAGCGCATCTGGACCATCCTTCGGGGCCAGCAATACAAGCACGATCAGGACTACCAACGCTGGAACGCAGGAAAGAAGGTACTTTTTGACAGTCTTTGGAGCGTAAAGCGAAGAACAGTGTTAAGGAGCATCCAGGGGAACAATCAGGCGGCAGCATGTGGAAGACTACCAGACCTCAACAATCAGTCCAATCTGACTATACCGCACGTGGTGAATCCATGCAAGGTGTCCATTTCTAGAAAGACGGAGCAAACATTGGGGAATGGCCCAAAGTTCTGCATGAACGTGAAACCTTCAAGGTTAGATGTGTTTTCCGCAATTCAGAGTATTTCGAAAGTGACGGGTCATGATGATAGAGCCACGTTCGTGGATTGTGCTGTTGATAGAATGGACAAACTGATGAATGACAGCTTCGAACTGAAAGAGAGATTTTCGTGTCATAAGCGCAGCCGTGAAGGAACTAGAAAGGGGATCTGCTGCGTCTGCTGCAGACTGACAAAAGTGGTATGTTCGGTGTACTTCCCGAGACAGTGTTCGGAAGAAAGGCAGACGAAGCCCTCGGCGCACTCTTCATTGAATGGAAAGGAAACATTAAGAAAATTAAGAAGAATATTGTTGAAATCCTCAAGGAGGATGAGATGTATGATCTGGCAAAACGAGTAGTTAACCAAACAAGGTCTTCGCTAAGTCTAAAATATTTTTTGAAAGATCACAAACCGGATATGCCTTTTCGCACAGTAATCAACGAACTCGGAACGTGGCAGTGCAGCGTCTCGAAGTTTTTGCAAAGAGGGTTGAATGTAATTCAACTGGAGGGGAGTCTTTCACTGAGAAATTCAGAGGCACTGATTGATGTTCTAGAGGGCTTTCATGGAAGACAATGCACTGTAATGTCAATGGACATTAAGGATCTATACTATTCGCTTGAGAAAGTGCGCTTGATGCAAAGAGTTCGGCAGGTGCTAGAGTTTGAGACGTTCTCTGTGTCTGTTCCTTCTACTGAAAGTTCTTCCAATTTCATCCACCGCAGTCTCAGGTGTAATACAACATGATTAGCTACCACCAGCTCGCCTGCACTCTCACCGTCTTTTCACTAATAGTTCCGGAAGCAGGCTTATTTCCTTCACCCATGGCCCCGCGGCTGTACCCCAACCAACCTCGCTACTCCTTCAAGCATTCACGGTACTCGACAACCTGGGACGACGTCTGGCTGAATTGGAAGCGGAGGTCGCTTTCCTGGGCATCAGTTTGAGAAAGCGGTATGTGGATCCGAACCTCTTCAAACATCTATCATCCTCAAGATTCCCATGGAGCGCCAAAAAGAAGATTATCAAGGCATACAGACAAGGTGCGACCAAGAGAATTGAAGAACTATCGACGGGCCTGCGAGCGCATCTGGACCATCCTTCGGGGCCAGCAATACAAGCACGATCAGGACTACCAACGCTGGAACGCAGGAAAGAAGGTACTTTTTGACAGTCTTTGGAGCGTAAAGCGAAGAACAGTGTTAAGGAGCATCCAGGGGAACAATCAGGCGGCAGCATGTGGAAGACTACCAGACCTCAACAATCAGTCCAATCTGACTATACCGCACGTGGTGAATCCATGCAAGGTGTCCATTTCTAGAAAGACGGAGCAAACATTGGGGAATGGCCCAAAGTTCTGCATGAACGTGAAACCTTCAAGGTTAGATGTGTTTTCCGCAATTCAGAGTATTTCGAAAGTGACGGGTCATGATGATAGAGCCACGTTCGTGGATTGTGCTGTTGATAGAATGGACAAACTGATGAATGACAGCTTTCGAACTGAAAAGAGAGATTTTCGTGTCATAAGCGCAGCCGTGAAGGAACTAGAAAGGGGATCGCTGCGTCTGCTGCAGACTGACAAAAGTGGTATGTTCGGTGTACTTCCCGAGACAGTGTTCGGAAGAAAGGCAGACGAAGCCCTCGGCGCACTCTTCATTGAATGGAAAGGGAACATTAAGAAAATTAAGAAGAATATTGTTGAAATCCTCAAGGAGGATGAGATGTATGATCTGGCAAAACGAGTAGTTAACCAAACAAGGTCTTCGCTAAGTCTAAAATATTTTTTGAAAGATCAGAAACCGGATATGCCTTTTCGCACAGTAATCAACGAACTCGGAACGTGGCAGTGCAGCGTCTCGAAGTTTTTGCAAAGAGGGTTGAATGTAATTCAACTGGAGGGGAGTCTTTCACTGAGAAATTCAGAGGCACTGATTGATGTTCTAGAGGGCTTTCATGGAAGACAATGCACTGTAATGTCAATGGACATTAAGGATCTATACTATTCGCTTGAGAAAGTGCGCTTGATGCAAAGAGTTCGGCAGGTGCTAGAGTTTGAGACGTTCTCTGTGTCTGTTCCTTCTACTGAAAGTTCTTCCAATTTCATCCACCGCAGTCTCAGGTGTAATACAACATGATTAGCTACCACCAGCTCGCCTGCACTCTCACCGTCTTTTCACTAATAGTTCCGGAAGCAGGCTTATTTCCCTTCACCCATGGCCCCGCGGCTGTACCCCAACCAACCTCGCTACTCCTTCAAGCATTCACGGTACTCGACAACCTGGGACGACGTCTGGCTGAATTGGAAGCGGAGGTCGCTTTCCTGGGCATCAGTTTGAGAAAGCGGTATGTGGATCCGAACCTCTTCAAACATCTATCATCCTCAAGATTCCCATGGAGCGCCAAAAAGAAGATTATCAAGGCATACAGACAAGGTGCGACCAAGAGAATTGAAGAACTACGACGGGCCTGCGAGCGCATCTGGACCATCCTTCGGGGCCAGCAATACAAGCACGATCAGGACTACCAACGCTGGAACGCAGGAAAGAAGGTACTTTTTGACAGTCTTTGGAGCGTAAAGCGAAGAACAGTGTTAAGGAGCATCCAGGGGAACAATCAGGCGGCAGCATGTGGAAGACTACCAGACCTCAACAATCAGTCCAATCTGACTATACCGCACGTGGTGAATCCAT
This sequence comes from Ixodes ricinus, assembly GCA_037355805.1. Lineage (NCBI taxonomy): Eukaryota > Metazoa > Arthropoda > Arachnida > Ixodida > Ixodidae > Ixodes > Ixodes ricinus. Next base: position 3,930 of record JAZHYW010001742.1, on the reverse strand, counting down.
GCAAGGTGTCCATTTCTAGAAAGACGGAGCAAACATTGGGGAATGGCCCAAAGTTCTGCATGAACGTGAAACCTTCAAGGTTAGATGTGTTTTCCGCAATTCAGAGTATTTCGAAAGTGACGGGTCATGATGATAGAGGCCACGTTCGTGGATTGTGCTGTTGATAGAATGGACAAACTGATGAATGACAGCTTTCGAACTGAAAAGAGAGATTTTCGTGTCATAAGCGCAGCCGTGAAGGAACTAGAAAGGGGATCGCTGCGTCTGCTGCAGACTGACAAAAGTGGTATGTTCGGTGTACTTCCCGAGACAGTGTTCGGAAGAAAGGCAGACGAAGCCCTCGGCGCACTCTTCATTGAATGGAAAGGGAACATTAAGAAAATTAAGAAGAATATTGTTGAAATCCTCAAGGAGGATGAGATGTATGATCTGGCAAAACGAGTAGTTAACCAAACAAGGTCTTCGCTAAGTCTAAAATATTTTTTGAAAGATCAGAAACCGGATATGCCTTTTCGCACAGTAATCAACGAACTCGGAACGTGGCAGTGCAGCGTCTCGAAGTTTTTGCAAAGAGGGTTGAATGTAATTCAACTGGAGGGGAGTCTTTCACTGAGAAATTCAGAGGCACTGATTGATGTTCTAGAGGGCTTTCATGGAAGACAATGCACTGTAATGTCAATGGACATTAAGGATCTATACTATTCGCTTGAGAAAGTGCGCTTGATGCAAAGAGTTCGGCAGGTGCTAGAGTTTGAGACGTTCTCTGTGTCTGTTCCTTCTACTGAAAGTTCTTCCAATTTCATCCACCGCAGTCTCAGGTGTAATACAACATGATTAGCTACCACCAGCTCGCCTGCACTCTCACCGTCTTTTCACTAATAGTTCCGGAAGCAGGCTTATTTCCCTTCACCCATGGCCCCGCGGCTGTACCCCAACCAACCTCGCTACTCCTTCAAGCATTCACGGTACTCGACAACCTGGGACGACGTCTGGCTGAATTGAAAGCGGAGGTCGCTTTCCTGGGCATCAGTTTGAGAAAGCGGTATGTGGATCCGAACCTCTTCAAACATCTATCATCCTCAAGATTCCCATGGAGCGCCAAAAAAGAAGATTATCAAGGCATACAGACAAGGTGCGACCAAGAGAATTGAAGAACTACGACGGGCCGTGCGAGCGCATCTGGACCATCCTTCGGGGCCAGCAATACAAGCACGATCAGGACTACCAACGCTGGAACGCAGGAAAGAAGGTACTTTTTGACAGTCTTTGGAGCGTAAAGCGAAGAACAGTGTTAAGGAGCATCCAGGGGAACAATCAGGCGGCAGCATGTGGAAGACTACCAGACCTCAACAATCAGTCCAATCTGACTATACCGCACGTGGTGAATCCATGCAAGGTGTCCATTTCTAGAAAGACGGAGCAAACATTGGGGAATGGCCCAAAGTTCTGCATGAACGTGAAACCTTCAAGGTTAGATGTGTTTTCCGCAATTCAGAGTATTTCGAAAGTGACGGGTCATGATGATAGAGCCACGTTCGTGGATTGTGCTGTTGATAGAATGGACAAACTGATGAATGACAGCTTTCGAACTGGAAAAGAGAGATTTTCGTGTCATAAGCGCAGCCGTGAAGGAACTAGAAAGGGGATCGCTGCGTCTGCTGCAGACTGACAAAAGTGGTATGTTCGGTGTACTTCCCGAGACAGTGTTCGGAAGAAAGGCAGACGAAGCCCTCGGCGCACTCTTCATTGAATGGAAAGGGAACATTAAGAAAATTAAGAAGAATATTGTTGAAATCCTCAAGGAGGATGAGATGTATGATCTGGCAAAACGAGTAGTTAACCAAACAAGGTCTTCGCTAAGTCTAAAATATTTTTTGAAAGATCACAAACCGGATATGCCTTTTCGCACAGTAATCAACGAACTCGGAACGTGGCAGTGCAGCGTCTCGAAGTTTTTGCAAAGAGGGTTGAATGTAATTCAACTGGAGGGGAGTCTTTCACTGAGAAATTCAGAGGCACTGATTGATGTTCTAGAGGGCTTTCATGGAAGACAATGCACTGTAATGTCAATGGACATTAAGGATCTATACTATTCGCTTGAGAAAGTGCGCTTGATGCAAAGAGTTCGGCAGGTGCTAGAGTTTGAGACGTTCTCTGTGTCTGTTCCTTCTACTGAAAGTTCTTCCACTCTTCATCCACCGAGTCTCAGGTGTAATACAACATGATTAGCTACCACCAGCTCGCCTGCACTCTCACCGTCTTTTCAAGAAAATGTGGTTTGTTGTCCCCACTGTTGAAGCGTATTGTTAGAGGTGTGGTTGTTTGATCTCCTCCCCAATAGCTAACGCGCTTCATCTCAAAACTCATAGTGATGCTCAGCAAATCCCACGCCAAACATGAAATGCACGCTTCCTTCGATTTGTGTGCATGTTTATGAGGCAAACTGACGAGCGCAGCGGCCAATGGGAGCGCCGTCGACGCGCCAGCCAATGAGCGTAGGAAACTATCTGCCGTTTTCGCGCTTCAGACCCATGACGTCAGCTCGCTCCATGAGACAGTTAATGCTTTCGCATTAAAAAGCGTAGTGCCTCTTCTCTTATGCCCATTTAGCGACGGAGCCAGGGATATTTTTCCGGGGGCCGGGGGGGGAGTGAGGGGTCGGACTTTGAAAGCTCCCCCGGCCTCCCTCTAACTATGCCACCTTTGTAATGTCGAGCATGTACGGGATCTTGAAAATCTCTAACAACCCGCTTTACTGAGCCGCAAAATACAACCCGGTAATCAACGTCCCCCCCCAAAAAAAAAAAAAAAATATATATATATATATATATACATAATTTTTTAGCAAAAAATATCAAACCTAAAGCAAATATCTAGTGATTGATTGAGAAATTGCATGTCTTCACAAATGAAATAATCAAGTTGGAATTAAGATGTCAACACCTCTGTTTGAGGGACGAGATGATAAGTTGATGTAGATTTCAATCAGCAAACAAAAGTAATCACGGAACGTATAACAGGAGAAGAAGCTGGGCATTATGTCTACTCGCGCAAAAAATATGCTTGAAACTGCGTAATGAACACGGTAGTGACACCAGCCACCGAAATCGAAACCGAAACTTTATGTACGGTGGAAAAGCGGCGAAAATGCACGGACAGACAGAAATACAGCAGGACTGCGCGCAATCTCAACTGAGAGTTTAGTTGAAAAGTACTCACGTATATTCCCGGCAGACATACCAACCGTCACTCATCCTTTGAGCAGCACATCCGTATCAAAAACTCATATCGACACGTGCTTCCGTCAGTTTCTGATCCATTACTTTGGTCCCAATCCAAAGCCTCCAGGAGCTTCCGGATTCTTGTCTCCTTCCGTGCGGACAAAGGCCTGTTGGGCCTGTCTCAACGTTCGTGGTTCAAGTCATGGCTTAGGTAAGTTTTGCCGATTTCATATTCACAATGAATGCCCGAAAGAGTATCTACATATGCTGGATGATCTTCCGAGTCACCGCAGCTCACGCCAGCACACCTCGGTAATTCGAATGATATTTAACTGTTTTCGACGCTTGAGCGATCTTCACGATTTCGTGCTCGCCGGCCGAGGCAGCGCGGCGGGTCACAGTTCTGAGGAATGCTGGCTGCCTTGAGGCAGGCTTGATCGCTATCACTCGTGGAGGCTGTTCGTTGAAACCTCAGCGTTAGTACTAGCGCTATCTTGAGAATCCGTGAATGTTTTGCGTTACCGGAGCACAGCAGAGACGCTGATCAGATTGTTTCGAAAGTTCGCGTTGCAATCGGCAAGTCCTTTGACACGCTGTAAGTTCGCTCAATGCGCTAAACCGGATCCGTGCTGCCGCACGCCTGGATACGGATCTTAGAAGAAACGCCTTGGATGTGTTCGGGAGGGCGACACGCGTGAAGAATTAAGAC
>JAZHYW010001740.1:0-26767 GCA_037355805.1 Ixodes ricinus | reverse complement strand
TTGGCAGACTGTTGTGGCTTCGAGTTAAGGGAATAAACGATGATAATATTTATCTGGATTTTGGCGTGACTGTCATTGCCCGACAAAAATTATGGCAAGTTTATTCAGTTGTTGTTAGAAGTACTTCTAAGCAGTATCTAGAGAAATACAAAAAAAATAGTTTCAGTGACCACATTAAGTTTCCTGTCAATTTTACAAATGGCAATTGACGCCATGTTAACTATACATTATTTCAATATCTTAGCCAATTTTAGCACGGAGTTGAGGTCAACTGATCTTCACTTGACACAGCTACACTTACATTGCCCCCTTCTGACTCCCTACGCCATTCACTCTCCCTTCCTCCTATTTCCCATTTTTTACTCTCCGTCAACTCACTTCCCTCTGTCCTGCTTCTTCTCCTCTACTTCCCTTTCATCTCTTCATCTAACCCTCCGCCCACCTTCTTCTTCTCTCCTTCGCCCTGTCACCTACCCCGCGTTTCCCCTCCCGATCACGTTCTCCTGCCTCCACCCTCTCCTTCCCTTTCGCTTGACGCTTTCTCTTTTTTCTCTCTCCTCTCCCCCTTTCCCACCTATCTCCCTTTCAAACCACTTCTACCCCTACTTACATTCCCTCCTACATATTCATTCCTCCTTCCGCCACACTCCCTTCATTCCGTCTAACCTGCTACCTATACCACTTTCTCACGAACATTTCTCTCCCCTACGACCTAGCATTTCCTCCCTTTACAGTCCCACTCAATTTCTATCCATCTCGCCTCCTCTCTCTATACTTAACCTCCTACCTCTCCACCACCTTCCCTCCCATTTCGCCTCCTCCTTTGATGCCATCTTTTGGAATGACTAATCGCATTGGACCCAATGAGAGTCGCGCCAAGCTCCTCTATGTTCGCCATTTTGGTTCATAAAATAAGCAGTGTATTGTTGACCTCTTGCATTCTAGGTGATCCGTTGTAAATTTGCTGGTAACGGTTAGCCATACAGAGACGTCTCATGGATATCGAGGTTTTTATATCCACGCATAACGAAACAAGCGAACATCTTTCCAATGCTATGCACATGCGGCGCCATTGCTTGGCGGCACTAAAACATAAATGTTTTGTCTTTCATTGTGCAGAAACAATAATACCAGGTAGAGAGATGTGGATACAGCCATAATTGATAAAGAGAATTGCATGCACGGAGCGAAGGACGCTTACTTTGGTGAGGGACACTTTCAGTACGGTGATGCTCCTGTCGACCTTGGTGCGGCAAGTTCAAAACTAGCCTTTCAAAACTTCGGACATTTGAATGAACAGAAAAAAAATTGCCTTGGCAACTAAGAGCGGTCAATCAATCACCTTTCCAGTTTTCTTCGTCTGTATATTGATATACGTTTATGCCTTGAAGCAGGCAGGGAAAACAGGGGTGCCATTTTCCCAGTGCCCAGCGACATTTATGTGGGACACACGCAAGCAAACCCCATTTCATCAAATAATCAAGTGCTGTCGCTCCTTCGTTTTAGTTGACGGATCGTTCAATCCATAAAATTTATACAATTGTCACTTGATTTTTAGAAATTCCAACAACTTAATATATTCGCGACTCCAGCGAAATCGACGCCGCGTAGCGGCAACGCCGAGAAGCTCAGAGAGGAGGTCGTTTCGACTCTGTCGTCTCGCTATCGCTGCTTGGTTCTCGTATAGGCAGAATAGAAACAAACATCGTTCCCAGTAATTATTTCTATGCTTCCGCCGTGTCATTCCTACGCAGTGACTAGAAGAAGGTTTCTACCGTCGAAAAATCGCTTTGCTTTCATATGTAACACCAATTTTACGCTGCAGTGCAAGACATTTATGGTTTTCCGCGTGTTGAACAACGAAAACGACCTCCTTTCGTCCGCCATTTTTACCTGACCAGCCCCCCCCCCCCCCTATAGTTCACTGGAGTCGCGAATAAATGTGAATGATACCCACTTCATTATTGCATTTCATGCATTACATGACATTGGACAGAAAGATCGCGGCCGACACTTTTAGAGTTTACGCCTCCTTTACGTTTGGTGCGTGTTTGAGTGTAATGGCTTGCATATCTAGCAGCCTTTCATTAAAGCATGTATTCATTATAAATAAGCTAAGAAAAATGATCGGAGCATACATATAATTTTAAAACCACCTTGGCCTCTGTTTAGTATACCGTGATGTTTCAGCACAATATGGACTCCTCCGTTCTCTCAAAAAGTGCCCATTACTTAAACAGTAAAAACAAAACAATCAAGACAAAAATGCTGGTATTGGTTCAGTTCATACCTGGAAATGTTGTCTATATAGCGGTGTATTCTTAATAACTGGGTCGTGTTAACGAGACGTGAATAACAAAAGCTAAAAAGTCACTTTTGGACATTTAAGAATAGTTCTTTATTACAATCATCTCGGCAAGCTACCGTAACTTGAGTGATCAAATGAATACCTTGTATTGCAGTAAGGTTAATGCCTTTGATTTTAGATGTAAAAATATTAATTGAGCAGTATTAGTCTATTTCGTGGTGTGATTCGTTCGCCCGCCTTAAAGGGATACTACAACAAAATTTCCGAGGCTCTTATTTGGTCTGTTGGTGTCCAAGGAGAGGTATCACACTGGAAACACCATTCTCTCGTTGAAAAAGACACAAAAATAAATTTTAACACCAATTAAACGATTAGCAAAGAGCACCTGCAAGATGTCGCTAACACCTCGTTTGTAATGCCCATATAGAAACCTTGACAGGTACTGACGATAACTTTCTCGCCTCTGGCTACCATGAAAGAATAGGCGACGGATTAACTCCCCTCTTCCTTAGACTCTCTTTTGTGTGTCCCAGACGTCGCTATTTCCCTCTTTGAGATTATAAAATATTAAACAGTCACCCGAAATCCGTGCAAAAGCAGATTTGCGGTTAGTGGCGGTTGCCCGATCGCTTGCGGGCTTCGGCCGCTTCGGTGGCTGGAGCGGCTAGGACATCCTCTCAACGTGAACCTCGCAGCAGCTTTGCTCGTCCCGAGGCAATTTACGTCACGATTGCTTTGGATGCCACCTGCTCTAAACTGGCTTCTCTCCTGGCGCATGCCAGAGTGGGCCTTTTATAACGAAAAAATAGAGCCACCAGGCTCAAATTACAAGCTGCGTTAGGAATTTACGGATATTGTGGACCACATTCAGCCTATTTATCAACACGACAGGTACAATAGAAATTATGTTGAAGTAACCCTTAAGTTGGCAAGCGTGTGTAAAATTTTCTTAATGGTATTGATATGTTTCAAATTGAAAATGAAAAATAAGAAAAAGTACAAAATAAATTTTTAATTCCTCACTATCAATATTTTGTGCGAATGTAGTTTTGAAATGCCCACTTACTTTAGCCTCAGCTAAAAAAAGTTTTCAAGGCAGAAGAGTTGACCGAGAGGCTCTACTGGTTGCTTTGAATAAATACTGGCCAAATAGATGGCCGCGTTTGATGTATTGTTAACGTCTACTTGCCTCTTTGTTTCAGCAGACTTTTAGCAACAATCATTTTGAGTTCTAACATTGGTGTAAACAATTTTAGACATGTTAATTGTTTTACGTATTTTATGGCCGATCTGCATAGATTCTTAATACAATGTACGTGTTGGATTTCTAGAATGACTCCTGAAATGATGTCTCTTCTTTTATATTAAAACTATAGCATTATGGAGCTCGTGTGGCGCCGGCCTTGGTGTTGTGCCAGAAAAGCCGGCGTGGCAGAAGAGCCGATGGCTTCTCAGAAAAGCCGCAAAAATCCTGATTAATCTATAGGGTCACAACGTCACAACCACATGAACAAGCGTAACAATTTACGTAGCGTTGTGGCAATGCTCATGTGAAACATTATTTCACTCGTGGAGTGGAAAGAATGAAATGTCCCCGCATGCCTCAAATCGTTTCACTTTACAAAATATTTAATTTTCCTTGAAGGCAAAATATTAAAACAAATTAGGAGGAGGCGGGATCCGAACCCTCGACTCCCTTTACGAGCCAGACACGCTAGCGACTAGGTCACTCATACAAGTTTCGCGCAACAATAATATTTGTTTTTGCACATTACATACACAATACAAAGATGCAAAATTGCTGCAGAAAAAGCGGTTGTATACAAAGAAGAAAATAAAAAAAAGATCCTTGAACTAATACCGCGACTGCACGTAAAGACTGTGAATAAAGCGGTAAAAACACTGGCTAATATTTATGCAAACAAAACAAACAAAAACAATTTGAGCGTTTAGCACTCGCCGGAGAAACCGAGTTCTAGAGAAGGGTCTGCTTTACCGGTGTAGACTCTTTGCGCCACCATGCGGCCCCGGGTTATTGAGTCCTTAAGGTCGCTCCACATGATATCATCCTTTAAGACAAAGATCGATCCATTCCTGCTTGAAACAAAATGTCTCCTTGTAGGTTTGGGGAATAACACATATTCCACCACGTCCATTCGTGTTCGCCACAGAAGGAGCAGTCGCAGCACTGCAATCGCCACAGTAGATCCCTCGTGATTTAGAAATCTTAGGCCAGTTTCCGACACACGTAGTCTCAACTAAAGGAGGTCTGCATCTTGTCCTAGCAGAGGGCGGCTTTGACGTACTCGAGGAAGAAGTGGTCATGAGGCTCGGGTTTACAGCAGAGGTGGTAGTTGACTGACCATAGGATGAAGAAACCCCTTGCCTCCTGCTTTATTTTTACAGGGAGCACCCGTGTGTGAAAGCGGAAGAAGTCAGTCGATTTTGTTGGGAGTAGAGGTTTCTTAAAGCGCCGTATCATGTCACTTTCAGATGGGACACATGAGGTGTCGCGGTAAAAAGAAGGGGGCAATATCGGTACTATGGTGTCCCAGTAGAGCGTCTTTCTTATCACTGTGCTAAAGTTTTCCCATGAAAAAATCCCTCTAGAGTAAACATAGCCGACGCTATCTCTTTATGGATGGTTCCCACTCTGGTATTCCCTGAAAGGGCGGTCGCTGTGACCTGCCACTTTGAAAGGGGGCGGCTTTTTATATGGTGAAAAGCAACTCTGTGACCTGGTCGCCCTAATGTCCAAAAAGAGGAAACGCTGGATGGTCAGTTTGAGGGCGACGTTTTAAATTCCCAGACAGTCCGGCTTCACGCTCCAGTGCAGATTTCACCTCTGCAGAACCTCCGCCCTGAACCGCCACACACAAAAGACGCCTATGCTCTGTATACCCTGTTGAGCGATAGAGCCCAGGAAAGGCATCATCTGGGTGGCGTAAAGAACTGCGGAAAAGAGTGCAATCTACACAGGTAGTTCGTCGTGAAGATTAAAATATGTTTCTCACCAGGGAATCTGCCAGCCTTCACGTAACGCCACACAACCATTCCAAAGTTACAGCTTGGCTTCCCTAATGCACAGGCAGACTAGTAGATAGTTGTCTGATGCTGCGAGTCCATTTTATTCCCCAAAGAGGAAAGCGGCGGCGTTATTCAATCGCCCAGCCATGAACACTTAGATTTCTGAATATTCAGTGTTGCCCCTGAGACATCAAAAGTAATGCCTGGAAAACGTTCAGTGCAGCCTCAACCTACCTCTTGGTGGAACAAGTAAGAGCCACATCGTCCCCGTATGCCAGGACCTTGGTGTGGTGGCTTCCAAGCCGCAGTCCGTTGATGGAGTTACTCTGAAGTATCATGCCAGTAGGCTTGTTCCAACTAGAGAGCAAGAAGAATAGGGAGAGCGGGCATCCCTGACGCACCGAGCGGTTGGAGAGTGATGGACGTTCCGACAGTGACGTTGATGACCAGTTTCATGCTGGATATCTTTGTAGCATTCGGTGAGCCGGTCCAAATATTCACCAACTCCACAGTGCCGCAGCAGTGTGAAGAGGAAGCTTCTATCCACCCTATCAAAAGCCTTGCTGAGGTCCAGTTGGAGCATGGCCACTGAGAAGTCGCTGGCCTCAGCTGTCTCGGTGACGGTGCTCATGGAATGTCGGTTCCGGGCTAGTGAGTGGCCCCTGAAGCCGCTGCTTTGGCTGTTCGCCAACCTCACTCAAGCCTGCCGCCATCTCACGGCATGATGGTTTTAGCGAGTATCATGTACTCTATGCTAAGCAAACTGATGTTTCGGGAGTCCGAAACCTGAGGAGTCTTTGATGCCAAACTCTTTTTGGGAATGGGAAATACGTGGCTGTTTTTCATTGTTACAACTAATAGTTTCCGTATTCTGATATCTTGAGGATTGTAAACAAGACTTGAACTTAATTCCTCCGAGAATGTTTTATAAAATTCGCTTCCGACTTCGTCTGGGCCAGAAGCTTTGTTAACTTGAAGATCATTACTTTCCATTTATACCTCTGCAGCAGTGATGGGTTCCTTGATTTCATCACTGGTCTTCACTATCTTTGGCACCCTGTCCAGAATTTTCGGAGGTATCTGGGTCAGCGGTGTGGTCTTGCTAAAGAGTGCCTCCTAGTGGTTGTGTAATGGTTTATACGTCTTGTTGCCCCTGCAAAGGTCTCCATTGTGGACCACTGTCTTGATAGTGTTTTTACTTGCCCTCTTTATTTCAGATGAGATTAATATTTTAGAAGTTTGATTTTTGTGCTCCAGTTTACGTTCTCTTTTTGTATTAGTGCACGCCATGGTTTTTGCTTCAGCAGTTGTTGAAGTTTTCTTTTTTTAATGTCGTTAACGGCATCTTTATAACCCCCGGGTATTTCTCCTCTTCACTAATAAGAGCACGCAGCGACTCAACAAGCGTCGTGCTCTCGGTCTTCTGTTGAGCCCTTTTTGAGCTAACAGAATCCAGCGGCCGTTACTTTTGTAACATATTTTAACTCTTCCTATGTGTGCGCATCAAATCCACCTTAGTTGTCGATTTCAAATATCCTCGTCCTCCCGTTTCCGCCACGAGAGGGCGAACAACAAGCTGGAGACGCTAATAAGTCTCATGGTGTTGAAGGTTCACAGTCTTAATATATTGCTATTCAATCATTACTGTGACGAAGAGGGAGGTGGCTCAGCGAGGAGTTAATTCGCCGGCTTTCGTGAAATGCTTTGAGATGTCATCTCTTCCTCCTCCTGCTGCAGACGGAGCAAAGGTTTCAAGGCTTCTCCCTTTGTCCCGGACAAGTTGGACTTTAGGCCAATTGTCTAGGCGCTCTCCTCAAAACCAGTGGCGGTTCGGGCGTGTTTTTTTTTTTCGTGAGAACCTTACGTTATTTAGTTTTATTTTTGGGGTCAGTGATGGCCGTTTCTGCCTCATATTTTGGGAATGTTTCACGAACGGTTTTCGTCGCGCAGAGGGTGGTTGCTTTCTCCTCTGGTTCCCCGCCTCCTGGCTTGGTGCTCCTTTTTCATTGACATTTCTGGCCTTTGTGACGACGAGTGGGCATTTCTGGACCCGTGTGCTATCTCCTCCATGCTTGCATTGTCCAAGTCTTCCTCGTTGTGTTGAATTTCGTGGCTTACCCTGTCAATGGCAGCGTGTGGACTCTGGCAGTCCTCGGTGGTGTGTCCAAAACCTCTGAATACGTTGCACATCGTGATCGAGCACTGGTGCCTCATGGGACCAACCTTTCAACTACGGAAACTTTTGGGTTGCCGCCCAGGCGCCGAAAGCAGCACGTGCGTCTCCTATCTTGTCGGGCCTTTAGCGGAAGGGCATCCATACGAACAGCCTTTCGCAGGACCAGGGTGATGTTCCTTGTTACCTCTAGGCTGCAGAAACCCTCGCGGCTCCACATTTCTTGGTATACTGGCACGAAAACAATGGCAGGAACGTCGTAGATACAGAAAAGAGCGCTGTATAGCCAACTACAGGTTTTCCCGCTCATTTTAATTCAAGCGACGGAAAATTTAATCCAAGTGCCACCCAATATAATCCAAGCGCCACATAATTTAATCCTTGCGCTACCGAATTTAATCCCGGGGTCAGTCAATTTAATCCACAATATGTATGTGCACTTATTGCCTTCTGGAACGACCTCAAGGATGTCACCTGGAGGACGACGCCTAGGACAACCTCAAGGTCGATTTCAAGGACGGTTTCTAGGAAGACCTAGAGGACGACGTTTAGGGCGGCCTCAGGGACGACGTGTAGGACAACCTCGTGGACAATGGCTGGGACGACCTCAGGGCGACTTCTAGGGCGAGCTGGAGGACGACCATGAGGAAAAAGTTTAAGACGACCTCAAGGATGCGTTTAGGATGACCTCGAGGACAACCTCTTGGACGCCTTCTAGGACGACCTCAAGGACGACCTCGAGGACGACGTTAAGAACGACGTCTAGGACGACCTCAAGGACGACGTCTAGGACGATTTTATGGACGACGTCTAGGACGACCTCAAAAACAACCTCAAGGACCACGTCTAGGACGACCTCAAGGACAACGTCTAGTATGACCTCAAGGACGACGTCTAGGACAACCTAATAAACAACGTCTAGGACGACTTTGAGGACGACGTCTAGGACAACCTTGAGGACGACGTCCAGGACAACCTCAAGGACGACGTATAAGACGACCTCGAGGACAACGTCTAGGACAACCTTAAGGACGACGTCTAGGACAACCTCGAGGACAACGTCCTGAACGACGTCCAGGACGACCTCGAGGACGATGTCTAGGACGATTTCAAGGACGACTTCCAGAACAGCCTTGAGGACGACACATAGAGGACGGCGTCCTCTAGGTGTTGCCCTCAAAGTTGTTTTTGAAGTCGTCCTAGACGTCATCCTTGAGGTCTTCCTAGACGTCGTCACTGAGGTCGTCTTACGCGTTGTCCTTGAGGTCGTTCATGATGTCGTTCTAGAGTCTTCCTAGAGGTTTTCCTATACGTCGTTCTAGGCATCGTCCTCAAGGTCGTTCTTCAGGTCGTCCTACAAGTTGTGCTTGAAGTCGTCCTAAACGTCTTCGCTTAGGTTGTCCAAGGGGTCGTCCTTGAGGTCGTCCTCAAGGTTGACCTAGACGTCGCCTTAGACGGCGTCCTAGTAGTCGTCCTCGAGGTTGTTCTCGAGGTCGTCCTAGACGTCGTCATCGAGGTTCTTCTTGAGGTCGTCCAAGACGTCGTCCCTGAGGTTGTCCCTAAGCGTCGTCTTAGACGTCGTCCTAGGCATCGTCCTCTAGGCGGTGTTCGAGGTCGTCCTAGAAGTCGTCATAGAGGTCGTCCTTGACGTCGTTCTCTAGGCATCGTCCTAGACATTGTTAAAATGGCTTCTCTGGTCCTCCATCTTCACGTGAAGTGAAAGGGCTCTACATTTTTTCTATTAATATCGGAATCAAAGATCGTTTACCTCGGAAGTATCGCGGACACCAAAGGGAGCCGTGGGACGAGGAAAAGGACTCACTGGAAGGATTTCCCAGAGCCGTTTATGCTGAGAGAGTATGGCCAACGGGCGGAGCTTCTTGTCCGCTAGAACCAGCGGATTTCGGCGATAACACATAATGGCGTTACTTCTTTGTCTTGTTTATTCCTGAGAAATCGTATAGAGTTCCTATGAGTCAGAGCCACGAAATGTCGGACGGAAGTAGTCATCCCCCTGTTGTCAGACTACGCTGCTGTGGTTGCCAGGCTGTCAAAATCCCTTAAAGGCGGGCACTCAACATTTTCTTCAGCGTGGCAGAAGATTCCCCTCTTTTCTTTTTTCCTCCTCCCCTTTCCTCCTCCCCTTTCCTCCTCGCTTTTTACGGCATTCTCGCACGAGTGCTAATGGGCTTACCGGCCCCCGACAAAATCTCTGTAACCCTTCAAGGTTCTCTGCTTCAATCCCTGAACATTAGGGATTAGTTAGGCAGGCTGGATATGAGCTCGGAAAAATTCGAGCTAACCCGCTTTTCTCCTCTTTTTTTTTTTTTTGGTCTGCAGCTTTAAAACACTTTCAGGTACTTCCGCATGCGGCCAGATACGCTACAACACCGCATATTTATCTTGAGTAAACGGAACTTGAACATCACAGCAGAAGAAAAAAAGGTGGATACTTTTATCTGAGCTTTGAGCTCTACACACAGGAGTTGAAAATTGGTCGTTCTAACAACATAATAATAATAATCACGATGTAAATACAAAAATAAAAAAAAAAAATATTGCAGTAAGAGGGCGAAGCATGCAAAATTAGTTGCATTTTGATAATATACCGTCATGTATCGAAATGAACACAGTCTGTCTGTTTCTGGCGCATAATATATGTGTTCGTACTACAGATGTTTTCTAGAGTAACGACCGCCTCATTGAAGCAACTAAGAATAGTAAAAACGAAGTTCATAAAAAGTGAAATGGTTTATGGTATATTTCATGAATCTTCAGCCTTTGAAAAATTTCTTCGTGGCCAAACATACATTTAGTTTCTGTCAACAACTGTAACTGAAAACTTGACAGCCGACAACTATATTGGGTATCAGCAAAGAGAGCGGGAAACACGGAGATTGAAACGCAAAATCACAATTTTCTTGGCCACAAATGGTGCAACTAGCAATAGCAGCACATTATGCCATTTATTAAAACACAGCAGGTATTACGAAGTTTTCATTCTCTTCTGTTCCCAAATGTTCGACAGATTATTTATTTTTATTTTATTTATTTATTTGTAAATACTGTGCGCCCTTCTTGGCGCTTTGCAGGAGTGGAACGTCAGTTTTTATATCATGCAATATTACATACATTTCTTAACAGCTTATACATTCCATATCAATTTGCAAAACTGCACTGGTTCACATCACGCTACACAAGCTATCAATGTACCTAATCAAGAAAAGAAGACTTCATTTACACACTCATAAATATTGACTGATTGAAAAACGCATTTCTTTAACGACCAAAGAAGTGGGCACCACATGCACCCTGCTGTTCGGTCAAACTCATAAACAGAAATAAGAAGTCTAATATAATTCAAATAAACATTTCTAGAATAAGGCTAATGAGTCACAACTCACAACACTTTCGGGAAGCTTGTTCCGCTTTTCAACTGTTCTGAGAAAAACTGAATACTTGTATGTGTCATTATTATTTCGCGGAATTTGCATAGCCCTATTGTGTTCCCCCTTACTGGTCTAGTAATACGTGGTTGTAAAGAACTGGAATGCCCAGATAGCCTCTGTAGCCCTTGCATAATTGTTCGGGGCTCTGTCAGGGTGGGCGAAGGCCAGCGAACATCTCCAAAAAAACCCAGGAGTTCGGAAAGTGTACTACCGCAAGTTTTTGGGCTGCATGGCTAATTTAGGCGTCTGGCCTTGCCCGGCCTACTTAGAAAAGAAGTGGAACAGTGGCCAGCTCAACGTCATCACCAAGCGGAAAATCATGCCGAAATGTATCCTTGAACACGTGCGAGATCTGTACCCGAACCCAGCCGGGATTCGCTGAATTCTATATTAATCTATGAAACAAACGTATAAGGAAGGGAGGCTTAAACGATTTGGCAATTTTTGAATAGAGTCATGCGGGCTAATCTGCCCACAAGTACAGAAACAAAGAAATGCATTAAAAATACAGAGCTCTATTGTGTTCTTTTGCTGTACATCTACTTGTCTTTCGCGCTGTACACCAATTAAAGTAAAGCTGCAATATCCGTAGATTGTGCCTGGTTATGTTGACTCTAAAGAAAAAGTAATCAAGCAAGTTCGGCATCGTGCCATAATTTGTGCAAATGCAATTTTATGTGGAATTCAACGTCAGAACAGTGCTTGCGCGCGGGAAATAATGCATCCATCGTTCTCCGTCTTCCTGAAGCTGTAAACTACCGATCGCGGCTACAAGACTTTGGGTCCACAAAATATCACGCTCAGTAAAAAGTTCGCCTTTTCTATCAAAAGTACTGGAAATTATGTATTTTTAAAACAGGTCGGGTGGTGCGTGTTTGAGTCTAGGACCGTTGACTGGGCACTTATTTGCGCCAAGCGTGCAGTGCTGCCTTTCATGACGCCTGCGACTAGTGTTGAGAATTTTAATCTCGTAGAAATAAAATCAATTAACACACCTAGAATTATTTTAAACGTGCGCTTTATTCAGGCATTTAGATTTTGATCGCACCTTTATACATCGTCGTCTTCGATGAGGGAACAACTTTGCCGAGGAGGCCGCGCTGTCCGCGCGGACGCGGCGCCGACAGATAAGGTCGCGAATGCTTTTTTCACGAATCTTTAAGAACCAAGCATAAATATGAAAGACGTTTACAAATCTCTAAAACGCGAAATTAGAGCCGCAGCCACTTTACGCAAATGAAACCAACTTTATGTTGTTAGGCAAGCGTCTTGCGAAGTTGCACTATCTTTAAATATGCGAAATAAATTAAATGTTTCGGACTACGTTACCCAACTTTGTAAGTGCATTAAGAACCGAGTCTCAATTCGGAAAGTTTTAGAGCCCTTGAGAAACACCCGAATTAGCTGTTTGCAACGTGATACGGCTCGCGTGGCTTTCTTCTGTCCAGTAATAAAGCCATATAAATACACTGACCGTCTCCCGTGATAAAGCGCCCGCCCCATCATAAACTCAATTACGAATGTCCCGGGATTGCCCTGGGACGCGTGTTTCCCGATTTATTTATATCGAAACGAACTGCCCTCTGTTTTATATACAGCGTTTTTTCGCCTATTAGTTATTGAAAAAGCGTGCAATTAACACAATTGTGTTTTGTGGATGTGAGCTATACGGCCAGGCGAGGATTAAGTTCAAGAAAGAACGCAACTAAAACCGATTTATTGCCTAAAATTCGATAACTAACATTTTACTTAGGAAGAAAACGGCATAGTGTATTTAGAAACTTGTTGGCCATAATCGAAAGCCACCAAACCAACGCGCGTACATTATTATACGACGTCCTGATAAGGCGTCCTCCCTCATTTGGGCGCGAAAATATGGTTCTGATTTTTATGTGGCCTCCATCTCACGCTTGGCACAGCCTAACGCCATGAGAAAACAAAGCGATAAATAATGCGCATCGCTGTGACAACGCCACTGTAGAAGGGGCGAGGAGCGCGCGACCGAAAAGATTGCGGCAACACGATTCACGTCCAAATTTGGTTTTTTTAGGACGCCGTAAAGTACTTCACGTGCGTTACACCTTTTATAAAAATGAATGATTTGGTATTTTTGATAACTACAGATAAGGCGCAAACCGCAATTGCGTAACTCTGACGTCTTTTTGTGAGAAAAATGTTTAATCGTTAAACAAAATCACCCTGTATAAACACAATTGTGGCAGTTTTTTACGGCTGACGACATCATTACGGCAAGGAAAGAGAGGTTGACCACAGATTACAAAACTACCTAATTTTTTTGTAAGAAAATAAGCAACCATTCACGTCCAAATTCGTTTTTAGGACGCCAGCGAAGTACTTCACTGCATGTATATATATTTAAAAAAAAAATGAATGATTTGGTGTTTTTGATGACTACAGATAAGGCAAATAAAATAGATTTAGCATTCACCAAAATCGGCTTCTTTACTTGATTCAAATCGATATTTGATATGATTACTTATTTTGTACCCGCACACGCCTACGTTATTTCCTAATGAGTTACAAGTGATAATTACATTGTTTTTTGTTGTGCAAGGTTATTAACAATTCATTATTCACAAATTATTAACAAGCTATACGATTTCTGCGAGGCGAATTTGGAGATATTCAAAATCGTTTTGAGTACACAAACAACTTCTCAAGCTTCTTGCTGTTAGGAGCATTTCCTACACACAGTACCAATAATAAAGTCAAAACTTTATAGAAGAGACCATCTCTATCGACTTTGCGCTCGCATACACGATGTGAAGCGTGTAGTGCCTACGTTGGAAAAGAGATACCGGCGAGCGAACCATAGCGTTGAATGTCCAGAAATCAAAATGTCCGTGCAACGAAATATCCGCGGACCGAAAAGTCCCACACCGAAAAGTCTTTGCAGCAAAAGCCCGTACACTGAAATGTCTGCGCACTGAAGAGTCCACACCGAAATGTCCCACGGCAAAACGCTCTACACCAAAAAGTGCCCACCCACTACGGATGGCATCCTCCGTCACCTCTGCCGGCCCACGAAACACAATGATTCAGAACAACTAGTCTATGGAGCGCCATCCCTGAGATACCGAAAAACGCCGCTCGAACTTCCCGTTGTCGCCATGAATTCGCCTAAACAACGAATGATGCCAAATCAGATATTTATATTAAAATCGATACTTCAATGACTACTTCTTTGAACAGAACGAGTTATTTGTGTTCTCACAACAGCAAGAATCGTCCTCCAAACTAATGCTAAAAAGCCAATCCAACTCGTTGGGAAGAGCAAGGGCCAAGCTCGCTCAAAACAGCCCCTCGGTTGGTTCATCTCCTTGTCGCATGTGTGCCGGCTGGCTTCGGGATAATCTTTTCAAATCCTTCAAACTTTCGATTCCCCCACCCCAAACTTGCCCCCAAAAAAACAAGCAACCGGCAAAAAAAAAAAAAAAAAAGATGGCGAGGAGGAAACGAGAGGCGATTTCCTCCTTTTACAGTGGCGAGAAGGAAAGTGAGGGTCGGGTTCCTTCTCTCTGCTTACGGGCCGGCCTTTAGAAGGCCAAACTCTCACAGTGTAAACGGTTCTGGGACTTCCGGTCCGACGCCGCCCTCTGGTGTCTGGTGTAATTGAAGTGAAGTATAAAGTAACTAAAAATTACTAGAAATAATCGAAAAAGTGATCAAATCATCAATATAGCTAATAATTATTAATTTGGCTGTATAATGACCCAAAGTAATCTAAATACTAAGTCAATAGCAGCTCAAACCATTTTAAAGGGTAATCATAATGCAAATTTAGCTCACAAGAATGCAATTGGTTCTATGTTAGCTCAAAGTAATCAAGAATCATCGAACTGTCAATTAAACCGAATTAATGTTCGTTGGGCCAATAGTAACTAAAAATTATCAAGGATAATTCGAATGAATATTGAGCTCATGATAGATAAATTGGTGGCGCAATAACTCCAAGTACTTAAAATTGTCACCAATATGTTCATTGGGTGGATTTAAAGCCTATTGGGTTAATACTAAATTAAAAAAACGAATCATCATGTCAATTATGCCCACAATAAATCAATTGGTTGAAAATTAGATGAAAATAATGAAGTCTCTTTACAATGTCAATTAAGCCGAATTAGGATTAATTGGAACAAAACTGTAATACAAATGTTAATCGAGCTCGCAAAAGACCAATTAATTGAATGTGACCTCAAAGTAATCAGGAGAGTCACCAAATTGTGAAATAGGACAAATCCACTGGTTCAAGGTAACTCAAAGTAATCAGAAGAGTAATAATAATATGCATTAGGCTTATAATAAATAAGTTTGTAGGAAGATAAGCTCAAAGTAATCAAAAGAGTCATCCCAATGTCATTTCGGTCGAATTCTAGGCCACTGGTTAAAAAGTAACTCGAAGTAATTAAAAGAGTAGCCAAAATGGCAATTAGGTCGAATTAACGTCCATTCGGTCAATAGTAACTCAAAATAATCAAACAAGTAATTGTGATGTCAATTGAACTAATAATAAATACTTTTGTTAAATATTAGCCCAAAAAATCAAAACAGTCATCGCAATATCAATGAGGCCGAATTAAAGTCATTTGGATCGGATGTAACCCGAAGTGATCAATAATAATAATGTCCCAAGCAGCACAATTCACCGGTTCAAGCTTGAGCCAGCTTGGGCAGCCGGGGAAAGTTTCCCCGGCCCAAGCACCGTTTTGCTCCAAGGGGCAAGCTAGCCCCAGCCTGGCTAGCCGGCCTGGCAGTTCAGCGGGGGTTCCTTGTCTAGCCAAGCTTGGCTTTACGGTGTAACACAAGCCTGGGCCAGGCTGGCAGTTCAGTGGTCAGCCAAGCTTGGCAAAACAGTCTGAACGCAGCCTGGGCCATGCTGGCAGTTCAGTGGTCAGCCAAGCTTGGCAAAACGGTCTAAATGCAGTGTGGGCCAGGGTGGGAGTTCTCTGGTCATTCAATCTTGGCTATTCGGGGAATTTACAGACTACTCCCAAGGAAGCTTATGCTGTCATGCAAAGGAAGTTTTTGTGGCATATAGCCAAACAACGTCTCCAATTTTCGGTGCTGTGTGCAGAAAAAACTGTTTGCAACTTTGTTCAAGATTTAGTGCCTCACGATTAATAAGCTGCTCAGTAATTTTCTCAGAATACTTGAACAATAGAATGAAAGTTGAAAACATGTGCAAGCTGCTGTATTTATTGTGTGGTCGGCATGCAAATGAAGCTGCAAAATTGAATCAAGTTTGATACAGTGGTTTTTATTTCATGCTCAGTACATGGTGCTGGCTTATGCCCGAGTCCCACTCAGTGACGAACAGAAACAAACGACAGCAACAGGCCTCAAACCTGAGTCTTTCGCAATTTGACAGGCTTTGTAGAATAAAGGAGGCTATGCTTAAACACAACCACCATGCACGCGAGGGTATCTTTGGCAGGCACAATCACTTGTGCTTATTTCATGAGCACTGAACGAATAAACGCTTGCCAAAGGTACCATCATGGGCATGCTGCACGGGTTAAAGGCTTGTCCGTGTCGTTTGTTTCTGTTTGTCGCTCTAGTGGGACTCGGGCATAATGCCAGAGTCCCACTAGAGCGACAAAGGCTGGTTTCTGGATAAGGCTGGTCACTGGTCGAGTATCTGCTGCCTGGTAACTGGGCTTCACAGCTAGCAGGTGGCTCTGCAGATCCGAGTAATAATGACAGCAATGGTCGATGGTTCACCCCATGCCCACTTCATGGCTGTGACGTAGAGCTGGATAGCAGCACCTGGAAAAGGAACAAGATAAACATTGACGCGTGTTTAGTAAATATGTTTCACATGAACTATAAATCATGCTCCTAATTGAATTAGAACACAGCAGAAAGGCTACCCAAAAGGTCTTGGTGGTACGTTCAGTCTCCTTCAGTATAAAAGACCTACTGAAAGTGCGTGGCTGAGATGGTGGTAGTCGGAAGAGCTATGTGCGCTCCGTGTGATTCAGTTCTGCCTCGAGGAAAGGACGCTCACTCAGGGCTCAACTGGTTCTGAACTTGCAAACAGTTTTTGGTTTAGGTTTAGCCAAAAAGTGTGCTTCATCAGCATCACGCACAGAGATATGGTCATGAAGGCTTGAAGCAAGCATGCTCATCACTGTTTCTGTTATCAGTTGCTTCAGGTGTAAAATTAATATTAAAGTTACACCCCAGTCTCATATTTAAAAAAAAGTGTGGTGAAGAGCACATTCATTATTTAGAAGGATGGCACGAACCTTGCACTTTAACGGTCAAAATAATTGCCTTGACTCTGGTCGGTCTCTCTCAGACAGTATTTTCTGAGTTAGTAGCCGTTACATGATGCTGATGAACTGCTCTCCACCGCGAAACCGAAAACTGATTAGCGTGTGTTGCACTTTAGCTGAGCCCCGAGTGAGTCCCCCTTGGGTATATTGGAATCTCCCAGAGCGCACAGAGCGCCCCAAGCCACTGCCTCGGCCAGGCGCTCCCATTGGGTCTTTCATATTGCAGGACTACATAACGCAGGAACTACAGAACTCGACAGTGACAAGCATGGTTTCCCTCTATTTGCAGTATACTACTGCCAGTAAATGCAAAATAAAAGCCAGAGCACCTCAATGTGAACACCACATGTAACATGCAGTACTGCGGAAGGTTGCTCAGATCATTTGAAAGAAAATTTTTCATTTCTCTTGTAGTAAAACCGAGCCATAAGCACAACTTCACTATAAAGATGTTTTCTGTCTTTATCTTAAATGCATAGAAGTGCTTTTTGATATTTATGTTGCAAACCTATAAGATTACAATATAAAGTGATGCCAACTTCCACTGACAGCCCTGAAGCTATAAACCACAAAAACCAAATTCCCCAGCAATTAAAATGCATCAAAAGAAAATCAGATCAGAAAAACGTTCAGTCTGACTTAAGTATATTGAATCAATAAATACAAAGAATGCTAGCCATATTCTTGTGAAAATGTATTTTAAAATGTCAATGTAAAATGGGATCCGACATATAATGCTGGAGTCCTACTAGAGCGACCAACAGAAATAGCTGACCCCGACAAGACTTCAATACATTGAGCATGCACACGAAGATACCTTTGGCAGGCTTGCCGTCTCTCGGGGCTCATGAAGTAAGCACAAGCGATTGCAAGCCTGCCAAAAGATATCTTCGCATGCATGTGGCATGGTCTTGAAGCTTAAGATGGCAAGTAGGGCTAGTTTGTTATTCATCACTAAATAATATGCAAAACAACATGACCAAAGAAAGGAAGATCTGGACAGGATATGGCGTATCTTTCAACTGAATGGTTTATTTAAAAAAAATATAAATACTGATAAAAACTGACACCTGTTGGCAGAGCACTGTAAGATAAGGTCAAAACGCACTCCCTTAGAAACCAGTGTCACTGGCTCTACGGAGGGAATTTCTTTTCAGACAATAACAATGAGTGTGCACTCACATGTTACCCTGAGATTTTATCAAGGCCACCTAACAGTTAACTGTGTCTGAGTGCAAGTCCAACTTAGAAAAGACTATAGTCGGTGACAGGTCAAGAACGAAGCGGAAGCTCCTCCCACCCCTTTCCATTTTAGCGGAGCGAACGGTGGAGAGGAGGTCGCCTCCTCTCCAGCGTTCGCACTACTAAAGTGGAAAGAGATGGGAGGAGCTTCCACTTCGTTCTTGACCTGTCACCGACTATAGTGTCATAGTGTCATGGGCCGTTACAAGACAAAAACAAAGAGGAAAATTCACAATGCCTTCTTGATAAAATCCCAGGATAACAACTCATGTGAGCGCTCCCTCACTGCTGTTATCTAACAAAGAATTTCACTATCTGCAGAGCCAATGATGCTGGATTCTGAGGAACTGTGTTTAGACCTTACCTTAAGCCCGCTTCACATGGTGCGAATTTTCTTGCAAATTTACACCTGTAACATCTGGCACCGCAGCTTCCCCTATGCTTTTGCTTTCTGCACGAGTGACGTCACAACAAAAAAATCGAAGTAAAATTGCACCATGCGAATCAGGTTTAGTGTTCTGCCAGCACGTGTCGCTTCTTATCAGTAGATATATTTTTTACCAAAGTAAACCATTCAATTGAAAATTACGACGTGTCCTGCCCAGATCTTTCTCCATCTTGTCCGTGTTCTTTGGCGTATCATCCAGCCTTGAAGCATATCACTGTCGGGTGTTTCTCTTTGTCGCTCTAGTAGGACTCAGGCAGAATTCGTAAACAGTCATGTCTCAATAATATGGATACTCTGCTATATAAAAACCATTTTTGGGAACCAACTGGGTAAATACCTGCCTTTTTGTTCCGTTATTGTGGACAGCTCACATTATGGACGCTTTTGGGGAGGAATGGAGGTGTCCATATTTATGAGACATCACTATCAAATTCCCTAGTGTTGAATTTAATGACTGCATGCTCTGAAGTCACGTAGCAGGCTTCTCCGCCAAACACCAATGCGTAGTGGTGGCATGGCAGAAGTTTGTGGCTGCAGAACACACCGCAGACAAACGATATCCCATATGAACAATCGCGGGGTATTTGACATTACAATCAACCATCACATAGGCCTACATGTTGTCATGGCTGTGAACGTCAAGAGGGCAAAGGTGACATTTGCGACAAAACTTGAAGTAAGGCATGTGGAGGAGGAGACAAGAAGTCTTGTGTCACTGGAGCCCACAAGATCTTTCAAAGCACTTTGGGTAAACAACTCAAGAAAAGGGGTGGCATAAAAGCGGGACAGAACACATCCTGATGCACTGCATATTAAGACATCGAGAAACCACTACAAAGGTGGTTTAGAGATGTTGGGGCAAGCAACATTCCTGTATTGGGATCAATCTTCTAAAAAAAATGTGAGATTCCTTATACTTTTGATGTGAACCCGAATGAAAAATCCATCAATGTAACCCTGTTTGGCAGTCAATGTTTTCTAGTGGACCGCTGACTGTGCCTAACCGTACGTCAAGCAAGTCTGATTGGCCAACAAGTTACTCTGACCGACAGTCAAACTCCAGTCAGACTCCGCTTGTCGGCTTTCTGATGGTTTCCTGGTGGCAGTCGGCCGCCGCGAAATGCCGTCAAGATTTCTTGGTGGCGATTCTGATTGTACATCAATTGTCTCTGACTGTACGTCAAAAAGCTTTGACGGGCAGACAGACGTACGGTCACAGGACGTAAAGTTCGTTCGAATACCACTATTTCGTCAAATCTATGAAAATGAAAAATAATCTATGCACAAGAAAACGATTTCGGGACGTGAGCCCATAAAACCGCTAATGTTAGAGATATCACACGCAACCGACCGACAACCCTGATCAGAAGCCCGCCGAAACGCCGAACACGCCACTTTCGCTTCGCCCTTAGAGGCTTCGCCAAGCTTCCATGAACGATCGCTCTCGACTCGTTTTGTTTGCCCGCTTGCTCCAACCTGTTGATCCTGCCCGGGCTCTACAATGTCTTATGTTTTAGTAGAATTTCTACTCGACAAGACCCAGCCTGTCATGAGTTCCGACGATGTAAGGGACTTTAGCAGTGTAGTTGAAGACGACAAGGTGTACCAGGTCTACTGGGCCGGAGACGCGCGAACAAAAGGATCGTTCTACGACGCGAAAGTACTCTACATGGCAGGTGAGTAGAACTGAAGTACGGCGATTGATGCACGAGTGCTTTGCATAACATGCTGAAGGCTTAACTGCATATGCAGCCGAAGCATTCTTTAGAGCGATGCGCTCATTGTCGGAATCTCGCGCTGCAATACTAAAATGCTCCTGACTCGGTCCGAGAGGTTTGGGCCAGAAGGTTTATAGCTTTCTATCTGGCATGGGCTATTGGCCTTACCGCTGTGTCGCACCTCATTATTATTGTTTCATGAAGAGTGCAGACAAAAAGCATCAGCGAGCGTAGTTCAGATATGTCTGCTGCTCGCGTTTGTCCGTGGAAGCCAGGGCTGTCTGTCGTAGCATGCATGCTTCCTCTCTAGCTTCAACGGAGTCGCATAGGTTTTGTGAATTAAAGTGTATACGGTCGTCCCGAAAGGTTCAGACATCGCGAGGGTTTCTTTGAAACATGCTTACGGTGCATGTGGTCCCGTTTGTAAACAAATGTCTCTTTTGCCTGAAAAACGCGAATAGCTTGTGAACCGTTTCATAGCCATCCAAGATTGCCACCTCGGAATTTTAGCTTTATATAAAGAGTAAAGCTATACGCACTCAGGAGTGCACTTCGGACGGAAATGGCTATACGCATTCCGCTAAACTCGTATAAAACGAATGGTCAAATCGAGTTTTCTAAGTGATGGCATAGCGTAGGGGTTAAGGTGTCCGCTTTGCACGCAAGTGGACGCGGGTTCGATCCGCGGTAGACCTGCTTTTTTTTTTTCTCAAACATTTTGTTTTGTCGAGGCATTTGGCGATATTCATGAGTGCGTATAGCCATTTAGTTCGAAATGCACTCCGGAGTGCGTATAGCTTTACTCTTATATAAATGCTGCCCTTGTTGATGAAATTCCCTTGGCAGTGGCAGTCAGACGTCATCTGATGGACCATCAGGGCACGTTCCACCAGGGCCGCTGACTGGCAGTCAGTGTCCCAAATTACGTATCTTGATGGAATTTTCAATAGGGAAGAATCTAATAAAAAAGTGTGAAATGTTCCTTTTAGCTCTTGATGTGAAGAACCTCACTGCAAGTGGATAGCTGATTACCTTAAAGGGGTTATGACATGCCAAAAATAAAATATGAGCTAAAACTACTGCTAGGTCCCATTGTATGTTCTTATAATCCTGCCAAATTTACTTTGAAAATGGCGCGATAGTTTCGTGGATACATCGATTTATACGTGGGTCCCTCGGAGGGGCGGATCCGGGCGCACCTGGAGGCTGGCTAGGTAGCCAGCCTTCAGCGCGGTGTCTCCTTGCACGCACTCGCAGACTTGGCTCTCTTAGCGCCTCGAGCTTCAGCTTCCTCGTTTATCTTCCATGTTTCGAGCATGCGGTCCGTGACGATTACGTCTACGGTATCGCTCGCCTTGTCAAAGTGTTCGACACTGATCGCAGCAGCAATGAGAGTGATTGCTATCAAGAGATGTTGGAAGCTGTTCATTTTGAGTGCGACCCGCTGGCGACCAGCCACGGCGAGTTACGGACGAACTCGCCGTGGTCACCGTCGTCCGGGAATATCTTGCAGGCGCATGCAGGGTGGAAGGTCAACGGGCCAGGGGAGAGAGCGAGAATAGCTTTCGGGTTACCGAGTTGCGTGAGCGGTTTTGATCATACCGCGGCGAGGAGAGCTTGGGCGATCATGGGGGTGCCTAGAATGAGATAGTGTTCATGGTCACGTGGTTTATGGACACCATGGTGACTTACTTGGGCAGTGTTGCCTGGTCGTCAGACGAAAATAATAAAAATTCGTAAATTGAATATTGCAATTACCAGAGCTCTAAACATTGCATAACTTGGTGTATATACTAAGTAGCCTATCAGCATTCCATTTCAAGAATAATCTATCCATTTATTTTCATGTCATAACCCCTTTAAGGGCCACTATGGCATAGGAAAAAAGACCATCTAAGGGGCCACTATGGCATAGGAAAAAAGACCATCTAAGGGATCGGTAGATGGATGCACCCGGCTGTACTTTTTGTAAAGGAGAGAAGTGCCAGTGTAGGCGATGGGACTATTGTGGTGGCAATGCCAGCGTCGAAAGAGAAAGTCAATGGCTCAACGATCAGGTTAGGCCAATTATGAAGTCAAAAATAGTTTCAGCCCCTAGAAAAGGTGCCTCCAGTGGCAAAAACATCCCTGGCAATCGATTCACACAAGCTGGACAGCTCTCATGGCAGCTAACATAGCAAGGCCCAGATTACAGTACTTTTAAAAACTAACACGGATGGCACCACAAAAATGTATCCTTAGTGATGGGAAAGATTAGAATGTCAAATTGCATGAAGAAGTGCCACAATATTACTATCATATACGTATAAAACATGAAATCATGGCTGACTCGGGATCTCTTTGGCTAGGTCTTTGGTGGCTCATGGACTGGGAAGCGGAGTTTGTGGATAAGCGTCTCAGCGTGTGCATAATTGGTGACAAAGGCCGCTTAGCATATTCAGTTCAATTCTATCAGCCAAACATGGCATCCAAGCTACAGCCATTAGACCAAGGCATAATTCAAAGGCAGTCTAGATTGTGTTTACCATTTATAAATGTCCAGGCACGTCTGTCAATTAGCCTATCCACAGGCTTTCGGAGATGGTCACGAGAGCCAGCAGCTTGTCTTGGGCAGCTCACTGTCAGCCACTCTGTCCCTCCATGCATGGTGCCACCTTCATGAGCTCCCACTGAAAAACAAAAGAAACAGAATCCGGAAATTGTTATAACTGCAATGAGAACATCTCAGCAGCAGATGCTACAGTATGATGCCTGGAATGCGCCTCCAACTGGTGTGTTTAGCATTCTATACCACCCATGCATTAAAAGTGGTCTCTAAGCGACAAGATTAAATGACGCCACAGTAGCCGGCATGTCCTGCTGTCGGATGAGACAATCCTGGCGGTTGGTCGTACAACTTCTAGCAAAAAAAAATATATGAGCTAAAGGCAAGCATCATTGTTCTCGCAAAATCCAAAATCCTGGCTTTCCGTGGACTGTCATGCTGAGGGTTATTCTCTCTCTCTCTCCTCGCCTCTGTCAGATAAATACCAGCAGGGCAATGCAGAAGCAGTGCATGGGCCCTCTTTCACCTTTTACAAAGCATCCCGTCCCGAATTGCAGTAGAGAAACGGGTGGGGCTGATACGCCTGCAGGCCCTTGCCGAGTTGATAGCTGCCATCCAGACTGGTAGCTCATCGGCAGCTTCTAGTAACCTGCAGTTTTTTCGTCATCATACAGACTTCCTGCAACGACATGAATAAGACTCCGACTCACATTCTGGAACAAAAAAGAAACCAGAACTTGCTTCACAGATTAATAAAAGAACAAGTGCCAACATTACGCTTCTCTTGTCATCGACAGTGCAAAGACCATGATGACACCACCATTAAACTCAACCAAATAAGGAAAATGAGATTCTGCATGAATTAATTGTATTAAGAACAGTGTGCATGTGGAGCTTAGATACCTACTGGTACATTAAAAATCCCGGGCACTTAGAAACAAATTAAACACCACCTAGAAATAGCACAGCTCTCATAATAGGCACCTGCACCGCAATCAACAAGCGTCTTGACGTTACGCAGTGCTGGGATACAGATCAAGAATCAAAACCGAGGATGTGATCGAAATACTTTGGGGTAGTACAACGCGCAAGTTTATCCTGAAGCTACTGTTAGTTACATGCACCTAAAAGGTCTTAAAGCTGGTTCACACTGTTGCAACCGACTATGACCACATTGAACAAAACAGGGTTTCAAGTTGCTTACGACTGCCAATGCTGCTGCGACACCCGGTCATAAGCAGTCACAAGATTCTTAAAGACTGGTTTTGTTGGACTCAGTCGTAGTCGGCAGCAACAGTGTGGACCATTATTTAGACTAAAATTGTACCCAGCATTGGGTCTTGACCATGGTTACAAAATGTTTTAAGAGACTCCCTTCAGCTTTACCAGAAGCTCAAGTACTTAAACGTCACTACACATTTTATACCAGATCAGAGCATTTTAATCAAATCCTTCAACCTCTTTCCTCAGTCATGTAAATTACGTGTGCACCCGCGGGTTCTACAAGTCACGAATATGACTGGGGCAAATTAAAACGCCACTAAGGCAAACAATAATAATCCTTATTAGCGTCAGTTGTAGTAGTAGTCCGGGTGGCTCGCAAGGCTAGACACATATGCAGGGGCCCGTAAGGGAGGAAACAACGGAAACGATGAGCTCAACAGGGTCCTGTCAACACTTTTAAGCAACTCTAGGCCCGCGCGCGTGAACACCAACGACACGCAGAGCAGGCTGGCGCGGGGTACACACCGTACGCGAGCGCTACGACGACGCCCAGCTAGGAGCGTGTTTTAACAACCCGCTGCAACCCGCTAAACGCCAGCGCCAAACCGCGCCATCCCGCTGGACGCGGCGCAAAAAGCCAGTGCGCACTGACCGAGAGATACGCTGTCGCTAGCGTGAGAAAGGACGAGACGACACGTCAAAGTAAAAACGATAAAGGCTAGCCCACATGGTGCGTTTTTCTCCGCGTCTGCGTCGCGTCTGCGCCTGCGCTTTGACGTCACTTCCGGCGCCGGGACGAAACGCAGCGTTTTTAGGCGCATTCCGGCGTATCTGGAGGAGCCAGATATTTTGCGTCCAGGCGTCGCGTCTCCCGCCGCGTCCAGCAGGCAACAACCAATGAACGGCCGGTGTAGCAGCCTTCAGTGCGTGTTGCAAGCAAGGAGCGGTTAAATTTTCTACCACTGTAGGACTGTTGTAGTTTTGCCACGGGCCTTGCGAGAATGGCGGTAAACAACGAACGCCTAATTAGCGAAGTAGAAAAGCGTCCTGCACTCTGGCAGGCGCAATGTAAGATTATAAGGATACCAAGAAAAAATCTGCAATTTGGTGTGAGCTCGGCGATCTTCTTCTGCCGGGAGACAAGGATCGCGGTAAGTCCTAACTTTCACCAACGAAAAGTGCCCACCTCAATCTGAGTCCTCTTTTTATTTTAGTGGACAAAGTCCAGAAACGTTGGAGGTCCCTCCGGGACAAGCTGGTGCGCCTGCTGCGCGACATGAAGAAGACCAGGACCAGCGGTGCCGGTGCCGACGACGTCGAAGACCCAATGGCGTGGCCACACTTCGAACAAATGTACTTCGTGAAAGATAGCCTGGAGCATCGAAGGTAATGCGTGCATTGTGAATTCTCCGATAGTGTGCTTCGATTAAATTATTTGATAGCCGTCCAGGCTTCGCTGTCCCCAAATAATAGATCGCCACTCATAGATTCCACGTGTGCATGCCTCCGGTATGGCCCTTCGGTCTTTCTGCTGTCATCGGCATCTGTCTGGGTGCAAATAAACATTATCATTATTATAATTACGCAATTTTACGGCGCTTTTAGTGACGTTCTGATACACTAAAATCTGAGTAGCTTTGGAGCTGCGTAGTAGCTGTGCCGATCGAACATTTCGGCTAGCATAAGCTTCCTGCACAATGTGAACTTTCTACTGGTTAATACTCAGTGTGGTGAAAGTTACAGAAAGAACGAAATAGATGGAGACTATTTGTAGAGGTTCACAAACATGGAAATGATACTGCACATTGTTTAGCAGTGTGCAGTGACCTATGACCATTTTTCATGCTAACTCGGCGAAATCTGCTGAAGCGCTTCACACAATGGATCACTGCACTAGTGGGTCACTTCTCGGACTTTACATTGGCAGTTTCGCCCCCACCCGAGCCCCTACCCAAAAGTTCCTGGCTATGTCCCTGATGTGTGGCACTGAATGTTTGTTTTATTAAAGTAATTGTTTTCTCCTTAATCAACAGCACGTCAGGAAACATGAAGGCATCTACCAATGACGACTTCATCCGTCCAGTGGAGGAGGGAACCTGTTTAGACGAAAGTGCAGCGACTGATGGGCCGGAGCCAGAGGCATGCATTGTCGTAGTTGATGAAGTGGACGAGGAGTGCCATTCTGGGGGGTGGGAAGCCCATTCCCTCCAGCTTTTACCAGTGGCGCCTACGAACGAGCCCCAAAGAAAAAAAAAAGACCAATCCTGACCCGCTCTTGACAGAGCTCCAAAATATAAGTACCAGTGTTGCATGCCAAAAAAAGCCAGATGCGCA